>JAPYXV010001789.1:0-13759 GCA_028533065.1 Trachops cirrhosus | reverse complement strand
CTGTACTTCCTCTTGTACAAAGTGCAAACAGGACCCTCTCTCGGTCTGACGAAGAGGAGAGTGAACTGGAAAAGATGTGGAAAGTACCTCACGGGAAGGAAAACAGCTGCACTGCACCAGGCCCTGTGCCGGGTCCTGCAGAGACGCGTCTGAGCCTCACAAAAATCCTGTGAGGTAGAAGGCATTCTCCCGATCTACACGACGCTGATGCTCCCCGGGCTGTGCTCACGGTCACGGGCTCGTTCACGCCTCTCCAGCCAGGGCAAGAGCTGAGCGATCGGGGCGGAGGCCTAAGTGTTTGGACCGATCGAGAGTGGAATGTGGCCCCCGCTGCCCGTCGAGGCCAGTGGTCAGCGGTGAGGAGAGGGAAAACCCTGCTGCTCTTCTCGAAACGCATCATCAGTGAGAGACCCCTGGCCAGGGTGCAGGGCGGGGTGGGGGGGGAGCTGGCAGAGGTAGGGCCTCGAGGTGAAGGCAGACGGCTTGAGAGGCAGGGCCAGGTCCTTGCCAACCTCCAGCCCAAAGACCGGGCCTTCACCCTGGAGAAACCACGTCCTGTCCACCCTGTCCTGCTCAGGGCTCCCAGCACTTGCTCACGGGTATTCAAACCCCTTGTGCTTTCAACGCTCCCATGACCTGCACCCCCATGCGTCGAGCACAGCCCTGGTCTCCCCTCCGAGAGCACGAGAGGACACCAGGCCCTTGGCCACGTGCCCACATGGCGCCTGGCACAGGGAGGCCACAGGCCCCTCCGAGGGGCACAGAAACTCCAGGTCAATGTTGTCTGTTCCTTTCTGTTCACTGCAGTGTCCCCCAGGGACCATAATGGGGCTTGGCACATAGTAGGTGCTTAATAAATATAAGAGAGAAATGGAAATCAGGAATTCAGATTTATTTGCTTCCTTTCTTATACTGGCAGCCGTGAGGGGGAGAGGCTCAGCCCACATCTTTTCCAATGTCAGGATCCACAGGCCCACAGACTTGTGGGCCCACGGATCCACGAAACCACACTTCCGCAGGTTCGAGGGTGCATACGCCCACAGACCTGTAGACATACGGCCCCGTGGGCCTTAAGGCCGACAGACCCCACACATTCACAGAGACCCAGAGACCACGGATCCCGGAGCATGCGCCCACAGACCACACACCCACAGCTCCCTGGGCCATCTCCGAGTCCCCAGCCCAGGCCCGGACTCCTGGGGGCATGAGGGTTGAGGGCACAACCTGGGAATGTGTGGGAAGGAAACCTTCTGCAAAGAAGAACAGGAGGGAGGGAAGGGGTCAGAAAGGAGCAGAGGCAGGAGGGAGGACGAGTAAGGGAGAGGAGGGGAGGGAGAGAGAGGGAGGAGGGGAGAGGAGGGCCCTGCAGCCCTTGGGGGTCTCCCTGGACCCCTGCATTCCCTATGCAGTACCTGGCCCATCATTCCCTCTTTCCAGATGCCCTGGCTGGGGGTGGGGGGGAACTCAGAGAACAAAGCAGCTGAAGGAGAGACGGAGGGGATCAAAGAGCCCCAAGACCTGTTTTTTTCCCTGGACAGGGCTCAGAAGCTGCTGGGGGTAGAGTCCCTCGAGGGTGGGGGAGGGACAGAGTGATGATCAGAAACAGACTCTCCTAAGAGGGCTGAGGCCCAGGGGAGCCCCGCTTGGGGTGCGGAGTGAGGGTGGAAGAGATGGCAGTGGTGGAGACTGGGAAGGGGAGGGCAAGGTGGCCCCGTGGGTTCAGGGTGTGGATCTGGGTCCAGGACCACAGAGGCTGCAGCAGCGCCGGTCCCTGAAACTGCTTCCCGCTTGGCTGCGAGCTCAGGAGGGCCAGGCCGTCTGGAGCCAGTGACAGAAGGTAGGAGAGGAGGGGTTCTCCCAGCAACCTCAGCCCCCACCTCCCCACCCAAGGTCAAGGGGAGTCAGGAACAGGCACAGGGGAACGGCTGCTTGGTGCCTCCTGGTGGGCCTGGAAGCTGTCCTCTCAGAAGCGTGTGGAATAGGAAGATAGGCAAAGGGACAAAGGCCCTCCCCCAAGCTGGCCATCATGGCCCCCAGGGGCAGGGCTGGGAGCTCTGAGCAGCCAGGAAGGGAGCCCGTCCCCACACCCCACACCCCAATGTGCTGTTCTCTTTTCCTCTCCCTCCCTGCACTGCAGCCCCAGGACTGGTCCCCACTCAGTGTCACCCTGACCTGTCACCCACCAGCATCCCTTCCCTCTGGCTCAGTGTGGATGGCGGAGGTGGGCAGGGGGCGGGGAGGGCTCCACACTCCGCACCCAGGCCCCATCCCGGCCCCATCCTGGAGCCTGAACAGAAAGTTTGTCCTGAAGGGTGGACACGAGTGCTCGAAGCCCGTCCTTGGGGCTGAAGGAAGACATAGATCCACGAGGTGACCCCACAGTGTGGGCAGGGCCTGAGGACTGCAGCCTGAAATCCTCGGCCAGACCCTTGTCCACAGGGCAAAGCCCATGGCCTCACACCCCCATCTTCACAGCGTCCCACCCCTAGTACGCCAGTGTCCCCTGTGTGCCTCTCCCAGGCGCTCGGAGACAGAAGGACAGACCGGCTCCCTGGTCAGGCCAACCTGAGCACTCAGGCCCCCAGGATGCTCCTCACACGGTGTGTCAGACCCCATCACCCCACACAGGCACAGACGCAAGCAGGCGTCCTCTCTGTCTGTCTGTCTGTCTGTCTCTCTCTCTCACACACTCACACTCACAGACGCCCGGGACCAGAACACAGCTCGGGGTCTCCGCACAGCCACTCTCACCCCCGGTTCAGGAGGCCCCAGGACCCGGAAGGGGGAGACACAGCGAAGCAGCTGACTGGTGCCTCGGCCTGGGCTCCTCCAAGAGCCCCCTCCTCCAGGCGTCAGGACCACCTCCCCCCACCCCCAAGGCCTTCCCTCCCCCTGCCAAGGCCTCTTGCCCCCCATGTCCCCCCCACACACCACCCAGTAAACAAATAAAACCCAATCATCATAAACACTCATTATATAACCAGTCCCAACCTGCTGAGGATTCTTTCACCCCCTGGAGTCCCAGCTTTGACCCTGGCCTGGCTTCACGCAGTGAGACGTTGGACACCCCCTGGGGTTCCGACTAGGGAAGGGTCCAGGGCCATCTGGGCCTGCGGGAAAGTTAAACGTTGCCTGGGATTCCCCCATTCGATCCGCCGCCCCGCTCTCCCTTCGCTGACGTTCCAGCTCAGCCCCCTGGTCCCTGGCACCACTCCGGTCCGGCCGGCCGCAGAGCCGCAGCAGCGAGGGCAGCGGACAGCCAGCCAGCCTGGGCCCCGCCGGCACCCTGACTTGTTGAATAAATTTCTGCAGAGCTGGCTCGGCCGGCTTCGGCATTGGCATGGAGAGAACTTTCGTGGCCTTGGAGAAGAGACCGGTCAAAGTTTCCCGTCCTCCCTCCCAAGGCACCTGCCCTGAAGGCAGGGTCTGGGGGCCGACCTGACGGGCACGCGCGGGTGGAGGGACCAGTCCCCAGAAATAAATAAACGCCTCGCTAAAGAAGGAACCGACGCGCCAAGAAATTGGCATCGGAGCTGAGCCCTCCCTTTCCCTTCCTCCCCCGACCCCCACCTACCTGGGCATGGACTTGGGGCAGCGGGGGGTCGTCCAGGTTAGAGACGCGGGGGCGACGCGTCCCCCGAAGCCAGAAATCGAGGGGGACCTCCAGCCCCGCCGCTCGCCCCCGGTCAATTCAGGATCAGCTGAGCCCGTGGGGCGCCAGGGGCGGCGGGCGGGGGGCGGCCGGGCCCGGGGCCCCAGCCATGGCGCGGGGAGGCAGCGGGCTGGCGGGGGGCGGTCGGCGAGGCTCCGGCGGGCGGCTAGAAGCCGGCAGCGCGGGCGAGCCGCAGACGGAGCCGGAGTTGGAGTGCGCGGCGGGCGGCTGGCGGGCGCGCGGCACTCCGGGATCGGAGCCGGGGACGGGGGTGCTGCGGGGACCGAGGGCGGCAAGTGCCTGGAGAAGACCGCGGCGGCGGGCGCGGGCGGCAGCCCAGGGCGGGGGTACGGGGTCGGGCCGCGTCCCTAGCCGGGGTCGGCTCGCGCCTCTCTCTGGCCCCAGGCTTGAGGCGCGGGGTCTGCGCGGCGGCGGGGGCTGCGGAGGAGACCGAGCGCCTGGCGTTGCGGGGACGTGCGGCGGCGGCGAGACCCAGCCGCGCCGCGTGCGAGGCAAAGCCGTCCTTATACTGACACCAAATGTCTTCGGGGAAAGCTGCAGGCGCGGGACGCTGGAGGGGGGAGGCGCGGAGGCGACAGACAGACTGACGGCGGCTGGCGAGCCCCTACCCCTCTCTGGAAGGCCACAAGCCCCCAGCCTTGTGGCCACCTCCTTAAAATTCAGAGTCGTGCCTGGGGGAGTGTCCTACCCCCTCAGCAAGGGGGCTGCGTCATGTGTAAAAAGGGAGGGACCCCACTGCTGACCGCCCCATGCCCAAGGTGCCTGGTTGGCCACCTTGCATCACACACACTCTGGATTCTCGCTGAGATGCTGTGAAATGCGGGGGGTGGTGTCTGCCACTGCTCCAGTGAGGGGCTGCCCATCTCAGACCGCCAGCCCTCAAATGGTGGTGCCACGCTAGAACTCCCCTCCAAAGGTTCCTCCTCACTTCTCATCAACGCTGTTTCTTCTCAGCCTTCAAGGCTTGGCTGAAAGACCACCTCCTCCAGGAAGGTTTCCCAGAGGGCTCCCAAGTGGAACAGATGCCTCTTTCTCCAGCTGCAAGGGCCCCAGCCTCACCACTTCCTCTGAACAGCCTGGGCCACAGGAGCCTGAGAGATCAGGGACCTCAGCTCAGGCATCCCCACCCCCACCCCACCTCATCTGTCTCCTTGGGGAATGTAGAGTGGGGAGCAGGAACTGGGCTGGGGCTGGGGTGGGGGTGGAGGGATGCTGGGACCTAGCCCCGGGGGCCACTTGATCTGGCAGATGGGTAGAGCTTTGGAGGAAACTGCATTCAGACTTCCATCCCAGTCACTTCTTCTCATCCTTTTGGCTAAGGTCAAGTGCAGAGTTTCATCCCAGCTCTGCTGCTGCCTGAGTGCTTTGGACAAGCCCCTTAAAGCCTCTGAGCCTCCAGTTTCTCATCTGTGAAATGAAAATTTCACATTTTGCAGAAGGAACCCAGTCTAAAAAATGCTTAGCACCTCGCCTGGCACATAGTAGGTGCTTCACAAATATTTATCTTGTCCTACCTTTTAATCTATCCAGGGAGACAAGTCAAACCTTTGTCACCAGACCACAGTGCAAGGTCATATAAGCACCCAGGAGGCTGGGAGATGTCCCCTAGGTAAGCACAGAGCAGGCCAGAAGGTGTCCACAGGTGGGGTGGATTTGTTTCAGATCGGAGTGCGCGTCAGATCGCGAGTCTTCAGGGAGGAACTCGTCAAAGGCCAGAGGCTCACACCAGCCGAAGGCTTGTGTAGGACTGAGATAAGAAGGGAGGAGGCAGGGGAGAACCGCATCCACCAGGAGGGACAAAGGACATACACAAAGGCACGGGAGCAGAAACGAGGTGGCACAGCAGGCTCTCCGCACCCTGAGCGGCTGAGTGCCCTGCTGGAGGGCCCAGGCCCGGGCAGACGAAATCGATCTGGCAGCAGGGCAGGGAGGAGATAACCACCATTACTTTCTCGCCTATTCTCCTCTGGCAACATTTTCATCAAGTTCAAAAGGCTGGACAGGACTTTGAGAAGCCAGCAGATGGCGAATTCTCAGGACTGGATCCTTTCAGCTACAGCCTCCCAAAGCGGCCAGCAGGCGCCAGCTTGCATACCTGGGGTGATGAAGATCTCACCACTTCTTGGGGGCAGCTCCTTTGTTCTCTGGGCATCTCTGATCACTCAAAGTTCTTTTATTATTTGTTTAAAGATTTTATTTATTCATTTTCAGGAGACAGGAAGGGAGGGAGAAAGAAAAGGAGAGAAACATCGACTGGTTGCCTCTCACACATCCCCACCTGGGGACCTGGCCTGCAACCCGGGCATGTGCCCTAATTGGGAATCAAACTGGCAACCTTTTGGTCTGCAGGCTGGCACTCTATCCACGGAGCCACACCAGCCAGGGCCAAAGTTCTTTTTTCATATTTAAGGAGAAATTTGCCCCCCACCCCATGACCCTAGACCCTTTCCTGTTCTGGCAGAACTAACACGCCCTCCCCAGCCTTCTTCAAGCACCCACACTGCCAGGAAGTCCTGCTTAATGTCCAACCTAAATGCTTCATGCTTCAATTAAAGCCTTCATTGTCTACTACTTCACCCTTCTGCCCACCACACCCCACCCCTCAGAGAGCAGTGGGCTCTGTGGACATGCAGGGTGCACATAGACTAAAGGTCACAGTGGAAATGGGGTGAGGGGTGACCCTCAAACCTGCAGGGGGATGGGATTGCAACTCCAGGTCTCAGCAAGAAGGGAGGCTGCTGCAGTCCCTCCCGGAGGCCCTTGCTGGCTGCAGGAGCTTCATTTATTCATTATTGCTATTTATATTGTGCCTGGTATTTGCAGAAGGCTGCAGCAGCCACACACACTCATTAGGCCCCGCCATGCCCTGGGAGCAGGGGCCTGCCCAGAGGTGGGCAAGACGGCCCGTCCTGGAATCCCCTAGTGCACTCACCTGGCCACTGGGCCAGGTTCATGATCCCCTCCCCCAGGGACAAGGCCCAACCAGGCAGGCCCTCACTCACTACTTCAGCAACTGCTGGACAGAGCAGCCCAGGCTCACCTCAGTCCCCCAGGAGAACTTTCTAGCGATTGTAGCATCAATAGAGATAACCAAAGTGGGGCTGAGGGGAGCTGAGGCAAGATTCTTGCCCCAGGACATGAGATGAGGTCCCTTTCAGGCCTGAAGACCCCGAGATCACAGAGACAAAGATTCTAGTATCCTCAGAATCCACACCGATTTCTTCCTCAAATACTTACAGTGTTCATCTGCACCAGGCACTGGTCTAAGCCCTTGACAAATACTAACACATTTAATCCTTTCCACCATCTTGTAAGTCTGTTTTCCAGATGAGGAGTCATTGGCACAGAAAAGTTAAATAACTTGCCCAAGGTCACACAGCTTATCAATGGCAGAGCTGGGATTCGAATTCAGAAGGCCTAGCTTCAGAGTCTGTGCTCTTAACAAGGGCTCTGGGTTCTAGGATTTAAAACTCTTAAGATCAAGATTTCCAGGATTCCAAACTGGCAGAGTGGCCCCACCTACTAGACAGAGGAAGGCAACGGAAACCGCACCCCGGCAGGAAGGTCAGGGGCGCAGTCTTACCTGACGAAGGGGCAGAGAGCACCCCTCCCTGCTGACAGGTGCCCTTTCACTCCTCGTAACCCTGGCAGAGTGCTAGGCGAGAGGCATCCTGAAGCTCATTTCACAGACAGAAGAGCCAGAGACCAGAGAAATTGCCCAGGGCCGCACTGCTGATGAGCCACAGGAATCTATGTCAGAGTGCACGTGTGTGAGTGTGTGTGTGTGTGTGTGTGTGAGAGAGAGAGAGAGAGAGAGAGATTCTTCCCCCCCTTCTCCCATCTGCCCAGGAAAGGAGGCTGGAGATGGGCAGAGGGACAGATTTCAGGACCCCCAGTTTCCTGCCAAGTAGGAAGCCCCCAACTCTCGGCCAAAGAGGCAGTTGATGCCCTGGAAGCTTCCTCAGATGGGGCCTGAACGATCCAGTCTGGGTGCATCTGGAAAGGGCTGCTGGATGGCCAGCAGTCTGCAAGTGGCCGGGGGGCAGGGAGCTGAAGCGGGTTTATGCTAGTGCGGATGTCGGGGAGACCGGCCGGGGCTGCCCAGGCGCCACCCGGACAGGAACACCAGAAGCCTCCCGCACTTCCGACCGGCCCTGGACAGTCAGCACGCCTCTCCTCTGGGCCTCACGACGTGCAGCGTGCACAGCCTGGCATGCAGCAGGCGCTCCATATTTGCTGAGCACATTTCTTATTCAAGAAATGTCAGGGCTCTGAGCAGTCATTTCCAGGTCCACTGTATTGATGAGGAAATTGAGGTCACGAGAGGTGACCAGACACGCCCACAGTCACCCTGGGTGGACGCACATCGACCACCGACTATGTGCCAGGTGTTGGGCACACGGAGACGCAGCTGTGTCCGGACAACCCAGGTTAAGCACCGTAGAAGGGAAGTGGGGGCCCCAGGAGGAAACTGTCATTTCTGCCAGGGGACAGACAAGGAGGGCTTCACATACAGAGTGACGGAGTGAAGGCTTGGAGCAGTGGGCCGGTGCCAGCTCCCAGAGCAGACCACTGACAGACAGTCATCCCAGGTCGGGCAAGAGCAGGAGCCCAGGCCCAGGGGTGTGAAGGAGCAGGGCTTGCTGTGGGGACAACAGGAAGTCGCCTGGGGCTCTGAATGCCAAGCTCAGGGAAGTGTAAGTGGGGGGCGGCAAGGTCAGGCCCTACGTGGGCGCAGCATGAGAGCCGGGCGCAGGGGGCAGCACGCCCCCTGCAGGTCTGACCTGGCCTGGCACTGCACTGCTGACAGGAGGGGCCCCACGGGGCAGGTCTGGGCTGTTTAGGAGGCAGGGGGCCAGGACTTGGAACTGAAGGAGGGAGGGAAGCAGCAGGCCCTGGTTTCTGGACCTTCCCTGGGTGGATGGTGGCCCACTGGCTTCCACAGCAGTGGTCCCAGGGCCCAGTTCCAGAAACTCCGCAGCCTGGGAAGGCAGGAGCCGTGATAGGGGAGAGACAGGCACCGTGAAGGGGAGGCAGCCAATCAGGGAGATGGGAAGTAAGAGATAAAGAAGGGCATGGGAAGAGAGAGGAGAAGGGAGAGACAAGTTCAGGCGCGATGGAGTGGAGGGGGAATGAAGGGCGGAAGAGAAACCAGCCCAGGTGAGGGGCGCCCTCTGCCTCCTCCTCTCTGCCCGGCTGTGGGTGGTGTCCTTCCCCTTCCGCCGTTCCTCTTGCCCGTCTCCCTTCCCCCAGGCTGTTTGTCTGTCTTCTCCTTTCTCTCGCCATCATAATTATCCCTCCATCCCGCTGTCCCTGTGCCCACCTCTGTCGCTGTCCCCCGACTCCACGTGTCGGGATCCCTCTGTCTCACTCTCTCCGTCTTCATGTCCTGTGTGTGTAAGTCTCTCGCACGTGCGTGCTCACTCTCACGCCCCTTTTCTCTATGCTGTTCCTGCTGCTGCAGAAAGAATAATAGAGCAGGCAACTCTTCCTTTTATCCTCGGCTGAACAAAGGCTGGAGGCCCAGGTACCCAGCAGTCAGGCCTCCTGGAAGCTGCCTTCAATGTCACCATCAAGGAGAGACGATCAGGGGCCTGTGCGGCTGGGAGCAGGGCCCCGGGCTGGAGAGGCTGACCCAGGTTGGCCTTCACCCCTGCCCTGCAACCTTTTGACCCAAAGTAGCTCAGGATGGGCATTTTAGAGAGCAGACTGGCTTTGCTCAGAGGCAGGGTGGGCAGCTTCCCAGCCTCCCAGAGTCCCTGGAATTCTATCATCAGGCTACTACTGTCCTTTCTCTCAAGGTTTTGATCTTTGTTAAAACTGCAACCCCCTGGGAGGGGTCGTGGAGCCCAGAGCTCCAGCCCTGAGGCCAGCCCCACGCTCACTCTGGGTTTGGGGGGTAACCCCCAGCCCTGCCCTCGACCTGGCCCTGGCCTTGGGTGGGGTAGAGCAGGCCGAATCAAACGCCATCACCTAGAGAGTGCCTCTGGAATCAGGCCAGGCCACGTCGGGTTCCCTCACTCCACACGCCCTCCCTGTCGTGATGGCCTGCCCCGCTGCCCTACGCCCACCGGACCGGGAGCCCTGGGAAGGAGGGCAGAGCGGGCACAAAAGGGGCTGGAGCTTTGCTGCGTGAATGGGCGGGTGATTTCACACAGGGGGTATGGCAGGGCAGCTGGGTGTCTTCGGCAGCCCCTTTCGGAGCCCGGACTGTGTGCCCAGCACAGCCCCAGGCCCTGGGGTTGAATGCTGCAGCAAACACAAGGAAGCCCTTGCCTGGTGGATTGACATTGCAGTGAGTCGGCGCCATACGTGAGGTCAGTGTGGGCACCGTATAGCACCTCAGATGCTATCAGCCTGTAGAGGAAAAGAACGCAGGGGAGACGGATGGACAGCGAGGACAGCGGGGGATTTTCAGTGCGGTGGGCACAGTCACGAATGAAACCCTGAAAGACTACCCCGGCTGATGTGTTGTTATCAGTCAACACGCTCCCCAGGGCGAGAAGGCTGATGCTTCCTCAGCAGGCTCCTCGGTCCCCTGACGCCAACAGCCCCTGACCTCGGGGCGCCCCTGCCCGGCGGAGCGCCCAGGCACTCCTTCCCGGCCAGCAGACCTGGGGCCCAAGCTGCCCCGCCAGCCTCTCCGCCCATTTCTCATCTTCCGCTCCTTCACACCACCCCCAGGGCACATGCGTTCCCTTTTGGAAAACCTTTCCAGGCGGGGCGGGGAGGCGGGGAGGGATGCAGGCCGTGGTGGGGTAAAAGTGGAGACAACTATACTTGAACAATAAAAAAGAAAAAAAAGAAAGAAAGCCTTTCCAGGAACCCCTTTGTCGGGGCAGAGACACGGACCACAGACACGGGGCAGAGACACGGGGCAGAGACACGGTGGGGTGTTAGAGAGGCCCACGCTGGGAGGGATGGAGGAGGCAGGTGCACACCCTCAGCGGACAGCGGCTTTTAAAATGTGTCTCAAGCCCTGACTGGTGCAGCTCAGTTGATTGAGCGTTGTCCCAGAAAGCAAAAAGGCACTGGTTCGATTCCCAGTCAGGGCACACGCCTGGGTTGCGGGCCAGGTCCCCGGTTGGGGATGAGCAAGAGGCAGCCGATCAGTGTTCTCTCGAACACTGATGTTTCTCTCCTTCTTTCTCCCTCCCTTCCCCTCTCTCTAAAAGTAAATAAATAAAATCTTTAAAAATAAAAAAAAGATGAGGAAGTGCTTCCAGTGGGGGTGCCCAGGCTCCAGTGCTGTTTGGACACAGGTGTGAATTATAAATACGCGGTGGAGGAACAGCGTGAGCCAACCCCCTGAGGCAGAAGAGCACACACATGACAGAGAGCCCTCTGGTGCTCCAGGCGCCGGCCTGTCCTCACCACCCTCTACCTACACCTCCGTGCCATGAATTCCCTCGCACCCCACCCCGGCCTTGTAAGGTAAGCAGGACATCCCATTCCTGTGGCAAATGCAGAAGCAAGGATCAGAGAGGCCAAGAGAGTGGCCTAAGGTCACAGAGCAAACAGTGGCGGAGCCCAAAGGCCAAGGCCACTGTCTAGATAGCCTGGAGCCTGTGGCCACTCTGCTCCCAGTCTACAGGGACCTGGGGGTCCCCCTGCACCACAAACCTCCATAGGAAACTGGGGGAGAGGCTCTCCACAGCTTAACCCTGAGCCTCCACTTCTGGGGCACAGAGCTGCCCTCCCCCCCAGGGAGAAGAAACACACGAGGCGCTGAGACACAATCCTCACACTGCCACGTGTGTACACGCAGACACACAAACGACACATCCACACAGACTCACCAACACCACAGACACTCTCACACGCACACCCAAGCAGATATCATTTTTACGAAACACACCCTCCCACCAAACACAAATCCACACAGATACATCCACGCTCCCTCTCAAGTACACACAGCATGCTACTGTTCCTAAGTTCACACAAACACAAAGACGAGCGCAAAGAGGCCCTTTCGAGCGCACTCAGGAAGGGGGAAGACATATTAACGTGTTAGGAGGAGGGAAAAGAAAGAGACAGAAAAAGGGGGACAGAAAAAAAATCAAGGGGAGAGACACAGGGAGGGAACCGGCAGGTCAGGGAGCGAGTTCGGAGCGTCCAAAAGCAGAGAGATTGAGGGAGAAAGAGGGGAGGAGAGGGGACAGAGACGAGGCAGAGGCAGGAGGGGACGGAGAGTGAGGTGGGGAAGAGAGAGGGAAGGGAGCTGTGATTGGAGCCTAACTTTAGCTGCAGCAGCACTGATGACTCACACTTCGGGGGGAGCGCTGAGCCGGCTCCAGGTTTCTGTTTATATACCTCGATGAGCTAAATATACAGGCTAAGGGGCTCTTCTGTTCTGGTCCAGCAGCTCCTCTGTGTTCTTCCTCCCGCCCTCGCCTCCCCCTCCCCGGCTCACACGCGCGCACACTCGGTGCCCGCCTGCCTCTCCCAAGCCCCCGGGGCCCTTCCTGCCGGGTCCCTCCTGCTGCACCAGCACGCACCCTGCCCCGGCCTGCAGCTCTCAACACCAGGAGCGGACCATGGGGTTTGGCTGCAAGCTCAGAAACAACATGGTCCAAACTGCCCCTTTCTGATGCCAGGCGGTCAGGTGGGAGGGCATGCCCAAGGTCACATAGCATGCAAATAGATAGGCCGCACCAGAACCTCCTGTAAGTGTCAGACCAGAACTCCCCCAGGAGACGACGGGGTGGGGGCGGTGCGCGGCGGGTGAGGGCCAGGGGCAGGTGGGCTGGGGGCTGAAGAAGAGAGAGTGAAGAGTGGAGGGAGAGAGAGAGCACCAGCCACGGCCCGCAAAGCAAAGAAGAAATGGAAGTGGTGTGGGGGGAAGGGCAAGGTGATCAACAGTCTTGGGAGCAAAAGAGAGAGAATTCCATTGGCAAAACCATCTGTGGACCGAAGGGAGCTCCTCCGACGTCATCAGCTTCCTGCACCCGACCTCCCCAGCGGCCGTTGAAGGGACCCCAACCAGCCCGATTCACTTTCCGAGGCGCCCAGGCCTTGCCGCTGTCCGTGGTGCTGAATCGTCTCTCCCTTGTCCCGTTCCCACCCGACGATTCCCAGGAGTTCAGCAGGGTGAAAGGGAGCGGTGGTGGCGGAAAGAAAGGGAAGGAGGAAACACAGGACAGGGACTGTCAGGGAGGTGGCCCCAGCCAGAGATTTCGGGGAGGGAGAGCGATTTCTTCTTCGATGTGGCTTTCAAATAGCCACAGGGACCCAGGACACCGCCAGCGAAGCTGGCTGACAGCGAGGGGGCGAGGCGGAGTGAGACGTCCGTAGAGACGGCGAGCGCGGGCGCCCAGCGGCATCCAGGCCAGAGGGCGGGAGCTGGGCGGGCTGAGAGAGCAGCCTGAGCAGAGCTGCCCCAGAGCGCTTCCAGTTTTCCTGTTTTATTACCCGTCTTGATGAAAAGGCTGTGAGTTTTCGCACTGTCACAGAACACACGGAGCTGCGACTTCTGTGTCCCAGGGTACGTGGCTGTGTCGTGTACTCTTGACAGTTCCCTCACAGTTGCGAAAGTTTCAAGGTTTTGTTCCCTCGGGAGACGTAGAAGAGCACTGACCCTCCCTTTCCCTGTTGCGTGCCAGGCTCAGAAGCCACACAGCTGACCCCAATGCTCCATTTACATTCGCCCCACTCCTACACCGTCTTGTGCCTCCAGGCCTTTGCACATGCTGCCCCCCCCCAGTGTCTCCCTTCCCCCCCACTTTCTCCTTCCAGGCCCAGCTCCTCTGTCTCCCTCGTGGGACGCTGCAGGCAGGAAGTGCCACACTGACCTCAGTATCCCCAGCCGCCAGCACAGGGCCTGTCAGATCCATTCCATTTCCTTTCCTTCTGCAAGAATGAGCTGAGGCAAAGGAATGCATGACTTAATATCCCAGGATGGGGGCGGGGCGCATACTGACGCCTGGGGCAAGGACAGGGTCGGAGGTGGTCAGAGGGAGAGGTCCCCAGTTCTTAGTTAGGAAGGCACGGCCTAGAACAACCGTAAAGACCACTTAATGTGCTCTCCCCTCCCTACTTTGTCTCATTTTGCTGATGAGAAAACCGAGGCTAAGACAGAAAGGGCCT
>JAPYXV010001788.1:0-13760 GCA_028533065.1 Trachops cirrhosus | reverse complement strand
TTTATATACTTATGTAAAGGACAGAATTAATTTAATTTATGACCATAGAAGTAGCCAATTTTTCCAATGTCATTAATAGTTATGTCTCATCTCGCTGAGTAGTCAAGGAAGCTCTATTGTATATCAAGCTTCCATAAATCCATACATGGATTTTTTATCTCCTTCATTCACTTGTCTCTTTCTTTGCCTTTATTGCAAGTTTCAAATCACATCAGCTGTAAAATATACAATATTGTTGAGGGAGCACTTTTCTTCTTTACTAAGCTTTGCCAGATTTCTCAATATTCCTTTCATAGACATTTCAGAACATGTTCATTCATTTCCTTGTACTTTGATGAAAATTACAGTCAAGTTATTGATAGCTTAGTAAACTCTCATATTTTAAGTGATGTTTTGTTTTAGCCATGGATATAAAGGAAATTTGTTGAAAATGCTGTTTTTAATATGCAATTTATAATGTTTATGATGCCATTATGAGAATTGCCACAAAGTTTTCCTTATTTCTCAGTTTTCTATAACAGCATGTATAAGTTAGAGATTTTGTGTTCTTAGCACATTATGATTATTACTAACAAACTATGCTTTGTTCTTGAAATTTGATTTTTTAAAAAATTGAGCAGAAAGGAAAAAGGATTCATGGACGTGGGCAACACAGTGGTGACTGTGCTGGGGGAGTAGGGTATAAGGGGACTAAATGGTAATGGAAAAATACAATAAAGATTAAGTAAATCACATCAGTTGTAAAATATACAATATTGTATAAAATTAAAAATTTAATTTTTATTAAAAATATTATTGTATAAAAATTATTATTGTATTGTATAAAAATTAAAAAATAGATCATAAGTATACCCACCACATAAAAAGAGATGGTAATTATGTGACCTGATGGAGATGTTAGCTCATGCCATGTTGATCATTTGACAAAATATAAATGTATCAAATGTACAATTTATGCAGCTTAAACTTACACAATGTTATATGTCAATTATATCTCAATAAAGCTGAAAAAAAGTTTGGGATGTTTTATACCAAATCTGAGTTTTACTTTTTTTTCTCTTTTTTTAAATAAGAGTTTCTGTCTTGGCATCTGATTTATGAAAGATCCAACCAACACAGTGTTATATAAACATAAACTATAAGAATAATTCCCTTTTTTTTGTATACCCTGAACAATCTGTTTGGGATTGGAATTATATCCTTTCTTGAGTACGTGGCAAATATGATTAAAATAATATTGATCTATGTATAAAATTCTCAAAATAGAATAAAATTCTTAATTTGATAAGAAAGTGCAGGTTTTCAATTTCTTCTTGAATTAGTTTTATATAGATATATAAGAATACTTATGTAGAAATACAGCAATTTAAAATACATTTTATCAGAAAATCATTCATAACTTTCCTCATTATTTAAACATAACAATTCATAATTTCTTCCATTTTTGGTCCTCATATTTGATTTTTCAAAGTTTATAGAAGCTTTTGACTTTCTTAATATTACTTTCATATCCTGATTTATATTTAAAAGTACTTCTATTTCTTTATTATATTATCCCTACTTACCTTTGGTGGATGTGTTGATATTCTTGATCTTATTGATCATTGTGAAACAAATCTCTCAAATTGAGAGAGAAAGAGAGGGAGAAGAAGAGGGAAAAGGAGAGGGTCAGGGAGAGGAACAGGGAGAGAGGCAGAGAGAACGAATCAGGAGAAAAGGGAAACTGAAACTATTCTCAATGTCACTAAAGTTCTCTCTCTATTCTGATCCCTGTTCCTCTCTTTCCAATGCCTGACTTTTCAATGGAAATCCCCTCTGTGTGTTACCTTATCACTCACTCTCTTACTGACATAGCTTAATTATCCCAATGTAGTAATACTGAAATGCAAGAATGAGAGACTGACCTTTGCATGCTTGTTATTTATAATTCCAGATTAGGATGTTAATTATGTAGGCTTATATTATCTGGCCACTATACACTAATACCCATAGCTGGATAAAATTAGAGAACTATAATTAAGTATTTTACTAAATCTTTTAGTCTCACAGCATCTCTTCTCCATGTTTTATGTTTTAATAGACTTCTGGCTAGTGACATCAACACCAAAAATAAATATTAACTAAATGTGACTGTGTGTCTAAATTCTGCCTATTAAGATGTAAATTGAAGTTTTGTATAGTAATTCCCAAGAACTTTCCTAATGAGCTAGTATGGGCCTTTGATGTTTCCTTCCTTCCTCCCTCCCTCCATCCCTTCCTCTGTCTTTCTTTCTTTTCCTCAATCTGTGCTGCTTTCTGTAATGAAAATGTTATCCTAGATTATGAAGATAAAGGAAACATATTAAATTGCAGGGTGGTGAGCTGTAAACAACCAGGGTTCCTAAAAACTTTGAGAAGAATAGTCTTTAGCTCATTCATGAAGTTTACATGAGAAGGAAATAAGCTTATATATTTTAAGCCACGGTTACTTTGCCTCTAATTACTCCAGTAAATTAGAAGCAATATTTTAAGAAAACAAATGCACTTTATCTTTTCTTTATCTTCTTATCAAATCTACAAACCAGATCTGCCAATTCTATCACCAAAATATACCATTTTTATTCTATTTTTAACACAATAATGCCATAAGCCAATAATCACATATTGCCTGAATTATAGCAATTATATTTATTATTTTCCTGGATATCCCATAACCTAAACTATAATGTAAAGTTGATATTTAATTACTATGATATAAAGTCAATATTCAGGGTCCTGCAGGAGTAAGGCTTGCTTGAGTGTGGTTGGTAGGGTAAGTGAATGTCTCCTATGAGATGGACCGCAATTTGAAATTTTACCTAACATGTCACATGGTATGCTTGAGTTCATAGTTTTATGTCACAGAGTTATGTGCTTATGATTTCCTAATAAAAATGGGGCTTTATTTGTGCCAGACCATGTATTCTGTGTTGTGTGATAAAGGAGTAAGATAGGGAAAAAACATTGATCAAAACCATAACCTTATTCCACAGATCCTTCACTCATTGTAAAGAACCTTACTAGCAATTTTGGGGAGAAACTTCCCACCTGAGAGCCTTCAGACTGGGATATTATATTACCTCTTTTCCTTGCCTTCAGACTTGAACTAACAGCTCGGCTTTTCCTGCCAGTCTTTGGACTACAGTCACATCAGCTCTCCTCATTCCGTGCTTTCAGACTTCCGTGTAACTGCACCATCCTCTCTCTCCTGGGTCTCCCACTTGCTGACTCACCCTGCAGATTTGGGGACTTACAAACCTTTTGATTCTTGTGAGCCATTGCCTTATAATGAATATCTTCATATATAAAATCTCTCTGTGTAATAACAATAATAATTTCTTACCATATCTCTATCATCTGTCTCCTGTCAGTACTATTTTTTCCAGAGAACTTTGACTCATACATGCAATAAAGGATTTATCTTATTTCTACTAAAAAAAGAAATAAAGAAAAGGTGGTATTGCATGTCTTCTATTCTCCTTGAAGGACTTAAATTAATTATGAAAACTCTGTCTCTAAGTAAAAGACCATAATCTTCATGGGGGAAAAATAATCATGTCCCTCCCATGTCATCACAAGATCCACAAATGATTTTTAAGATGGAAAATATATCAATGAAAAAATAAAGTCTACATAAATAATAAACATAAATTTTAAAGTGAATACAATTTGTTTATAAAAATTAAATGAACAGATGTGTATTTATTTGAAGAAAGAATAGAGGTGCCTTGATAGTTGGTGGTCCGTAGCATGTGAGAAAAGCAGGTGCGAAGTAATCATCAGTCGGAAAGCCATGGTGTCGGAAGATTAAATTTCATATAGAAAATCAGTGTCCAAATCAGGGAACCTTCATGACGAAATTATTTTCTTTGAGATTTTGACAAATGTAGTTCATTCACGCGGAATTGCCACATGCTTTGGAAAACAGGATTCTAGGCTAAAAAATTCATTTTAAAATACATTAAAATAGCTCATAAACATATATTATTGAATAGTTATAGAAGATGCTACCTCACTATTACTTATACACAATGATAATACAATATCATTTCTTAAAATTACTTAGATTGCTTTCAACATAAATATATATATATTTTCAAAAAAGAACATGAAAACCCATTCACATCTAAACTTTTGGAATGTAGCAGAAGCAGTAATAAGAGAGAAGTTTATATAATCACAGGCCTACCTCAAGAAACAAGAAAAATCCCAAGTGAATAATATAACATTACATCATAATGAACTAGAAAAAAGAAAAACAAAAATAGCTCGGGGTAAGCAGAAGAATGGGAATAATAAAATTAGAGCAGAATTACATGAAATAGAGAACTAAAACACTATACAAAAAACTTATGAAACATAGGGCTGGTTCTTTAAAAATGTAAGTAAAATTGACAAACCTGTGGGTAGCCTCAATAAGAAAAAAAAGAAAGGATTCAAATAAATAAACTAAGAAATGAAAGAGAAGATACCACAGACACCACAGAAATACAAAGGATCACCCAACAATAATAAGAAAAACTATATGCCACCAAATTTAATAACCTACAAAAATGAATAAGCTCACAGAAATATATAACTTTCCTAAACTGAATCATGGTGAACTGGAGAATCTAAATAGATTAATAGTGAGGAAATGGAAAATACTACCAAAAACATCCCCAAAAGTAAAATTTCGGGATCAGATGTCTTCACTCGTGAAGTCTACCAAACATTCAAAGATTTGATACCTATTCTTCTTCAACTCTTCCAAAAATTGAAGAGACAATACTTCCAAACCTATTTTATGAGGCCAACATAACCCTTATACCAAAATCTGGCAAGGATAACACATACACAAAAAAGAAAACTAGAGACCGACATTTCTGATGAATATAGATGCAAAAATCATAAACAAAATACTAGTAAATCAAATACAATAATACAGTAAAAATAATGCATCATGATTGAGTGAGGCTCTCCAGGCAAATAAAGATGATTTAACATTTTCATATTGACCAATGTAACACACCACATTAACAAAATAAAGGGTAAAACTCATGCAATTATATCAGTAAATGCAGAAAAAGCATGATACAGATAAGGCAAAATACAACATCCACTTATAATTAAAACACTCAATAAAATAGGTACAGAAGGAAAGTCTACCTCAACATAATGAAGGCCGTATATGACAAACCCTAGGTTAATATCATACTCAAGGGT
This sequence comes from Trachops cirrhosus, assembly GCA_028533065.1. NCBI lineage: Eukaryota > Metazoa > Chordata > Mammalia > Chiroptera > Phyllostomidae > Trachops > Trachops cirrhosus. The sequence continues at coordinate 8,537 of JAPYXV010001788.1, read as the reverse complement.
GAAAAACTGAACGTTTTTCTTCTAAGATCAGGAATGAGATAAGGAAGTCCACTGTCACCATTGTTATTCAGTGCAGTGCTGGAAAGTCCTAGCCACAGCAGTCAGGCAATAGAAAGAAATTAAAGACATTCAAATAGGGAATGAAGAAGTAAAATGATCACTTTTTGCAGATGGCATGATTCTTTATATAGATATCCCTAAAGATTCCACCAAAAAAAACTATTAGGAACAAGAAACAAATAGAGGAAAGTTGCAAGATACAAAATCAATGTATAAAAGTCCACTGCATTCTTATATACTAAATTTCAGAAAAAAGAAATGGAAAAATTTTCTTTTCTAATTGCAACTAAAAGAATAAAATACCTAGGAATAAACTTAACAAAGGATGTGAAGAGTTTTAAAAGCTGTAAAATGACATTATTTCAAAAGGTTATTAAGTAAGTGTTATGTGGGATCTCTCTCTCTGTCCCTATATGTGTGTGTGTGTGTGTGTATTTCTTTATAAATATAAGTATATATATATTTAATGTCTTAATATTTCCATTATTAAAATCTGGACTAAGGAAAGCTAATACAGTGTCAAACTCTATTGTAGGAAATTGTCAAAAAGCTGTCTTGTTGTGGAAGAAAGTTTATATAGGCCAGCGTGGGTCTCAGCTCCAGCAATTTTTTTCCATGGTCTTTTCCAACGTGAAGACTATTTCTAATAACATGTAGGGTATATTTCTCAAATTAATTTCATATATGTTCTTGAATCATCAGCACTTAAATGCCTTACCTCTCTTCACTTTTGTTTCCTGTGTCTTTGCCTTGTAATGTTCTCCATGTATCTGCTTTAACTTTGGCATTAGGGCTCTTTAGAGAAACAGCCAAACATTACCCAGCCAAAGAGAGCATTCACTACCAGGAATTTGTCCTGAGCTACTTAGGAACTTAGTGGCAATCTTGAATCTCCCTTCAGACTAATGTCCATAATAATACACATAACTGTACATTCTTGGGCATAGCACACAATTACAACAGGTTTTATATCCAAGTCTGTTTAAAAATCAAATGATTCTGAAAGTTTCCTGGGCTGCTCATGGCTGAGGTTTCTGTGGGAAAAAAAGAAGGATGGGTATAGTGGAAAGTACTTAGAGGAAAAAATAAGAAATTGTCTTGTGTCTCTTAACACAGTAAGTAGCACATACATTTTGTAGCTAGCACAAAGTACCCATTGCATACTTTTCCTTCTCAGCATTTTTGTCCATGACTGTTCTTTTTAAAAATGAAACTTACCTGCAAGCAGTCACATAGAGGTAATGTGGCAAGGTTTAGGAGGGCATACACAGCATGATGTTCTCAATGCTTCGATGTTAAAAATAATAACCTTTCTACTAATTAGACTTAGGTGACATTTTTATGAGTGGCATTTGGTGGTCCTGTCTAAAGTTTAAACACCCTATTGTATCCTATATATATGCAAAGCCTCATATAGAGGAAAAGATTTAAAAAATAGATATCCCTTGTAGACATAGTCCTGCCAGGTCGTAATTAATAGAACGACTTGCTCTGTTTCTCATTCTTTATGCTCTTGTTGGCCAGGCTACAGCAGGACACTCAGCTGCTTTTAATGACTTTCATCACTCCCTCTTATTTTCTAGATTAATGTCACATTGAAAGTGTTAACGACATAAAATTTTCAAATAGCTGATGTGCTGTTCATGAAAAAGGCAGTATATTATACTTTATATGCATATAATCCCCCCAGTGGATTAGCTGCAACATACTGGTGCTTTATAGTTTCTCAATATAGTTGAGAAAGTTAAAAAGGTGGGGAGGGAAACGCACTCTCTTCGTGTGAAATTATAGTTACAAAAGTGGTCGCTTTCCACCTGCCCCACCCCCAATAACTGCAAAAGGTATTGTTCAGGCTTGGAAAGGGGGTGTGGTGAATCATAGCTTCTGATCCACTACTGCCAACTTGCTTCTTTAAAATCTGTGATGCACTTTTCAAGTTATGAGGACCCACAGATTACAGAGAATACCAGACCATGAAATGTCTAGGATTTGATTCTTAACCAGCATCAGATTTTCCTCCCCTGAGTTTCACCAGTAATTTCCCCAAGGACAAATTATAGAAGAAATATTCAATTAAGTAATGTTCTAAAATTTTAAAAATGGCAGTTTTACTTGTTTAAATAAAGCATATTTATGAACAAGAAATAATACCAATTGTGAATATGCTTTTTCCAATCATATGTTATGTTCCTTAGCCTCATGGTACAAGGGGCATTGATATATTCAGCATATTTTAGATAATAAAGAATTTTTGAAGTAAGTACAATAAATTAAAGAAGGTGGCAAGGTAGAATCTACACAGTCAAGTCTTAAAGAATGACAGGGATGACTCCTCGAGCAGACTCTAGAGCATTATTTGTCAGCTTGGTTGTAACTCATGCTATAGCTCAGCCTTACAAGCCCATTATCTCCATTATCTCGGTGTTTCTTTAGCAGCAGTTGAATGTTACACCAGTGTGTTAAGTCACTTTCCCTGGAAGCAGGGCCTGAGTTGGTGCTTTCTATGAGTTCCATAGCACAGAGGTTCTCTCAGGAGAAGAGGACACAGGGTAGCCAAACAGGGCAGGAAAAGAGACAAAGCAAGGATGTGGTCTGTGCCAGAGACCCGCTCAGCCTCACGCCGCAGGGCACTGTGCAGCACGGTTTGCACCTAGGAGGCAAGGTGCTAGACTTCTGCGCACAAACCTTCCAAAGTTTCTAGCCCTGAACCTAGGTGGCATCAGGCCATTCCACTTGAAGGAAGCTAATAAGGTCCATATTCCATAGAAAAGGTCAATTTTTCCATAGAAGAGAATTTGGCAGCCACAATTTACAGCAGCTGAAGGATAAGTGCACTGTCCTGGGGAAAGAAACACAATTAGTTTAAATAGCCTCTGTTCCAGAGGTCAGCTAGGTTACAAAGTGTATCCTCGAATACTGGATCACTGACCACGGCCAATGTGCTGACTGATGTAGTGATCGATTGGCTTTGGGTCAAGAGTTCACCTTTCATATCTAGTAGACGGCTGAAATTCAGCCTGCCCCGAAGAGAATTTGTATAGCAATCCTCCAGATATTCTTGCTTTCCTAGCTTTCTAATGTGAGAAAATGACATATTATTCTTGCAGATGCACAGAGCAAACTCTAAAAAACATACTTTTCTCCCCTGATACCTTATTTAGACCATCAGTTAAGCCTTGCCTAGTTTTATTCATTTTATTGTGAAGTCGCTGCGCCTAATCTTCTCCCAATCCACAGTGTTTAACATCTTTGGAAAAAATGGCCTTGATAATCTTGTATATCTCACTATAATAAAAGTTAAACATGTCTGGCACACAATAAACATTTATTTAATTAACAAATGTAGTTTGGGGAAACTCTCAAAGATTAATCCCTATATTTCATTTTTACAAGAATGCTCAAAAATGTCTATTTGTATGACGATCTAAAGGGGATAACAGCAGAAGTCAAATGCTGCTTTGCATTTCCTTTACCCTCTTTATAACAAGTTTTGTTTCATCACATACAAAAAAGTAGTGTAAATATTCCCACTAGTGCTTAACTCTTGGTCTGTGATCATTTAATTATATAGATTCTGAAAGCACTTTGTAGTTCTTAACTTAGCTTCCTGCACTAATCAGGGAGCAATTTTCAATTTGAGACATCCCACAGGATTGGAAGAAAATAAGCAAAGGAGAATTCATTAACAATCTATAACATTATGCTATGAAAACAAAAAGCAGGTTTTTATGTCTCTGTGGAAAGTACATTAACAATTCAATTTAAGTTTTGCATTTGGTCTCTAAGCAAGACATATGATTCACAGAGGGCTGCTCTCTTTCAGAAAACATATTCTAATCTTCACACCAGGAAGTCATCCCTCATCTTAATGTTGACACTTTTGATGCATTAACACATAGAACATGGAGCTTAGATTTCCTGCCAATCTCCTATTATGTCACTTAGTCTTCTCAGGAGATACCTGTCTGGAAAATATAGGCAAGGAAGAAAAATGACAGCTTCAAAGAGAGATGCGTGTTTGTTGTATTTTCAACCTAAGATAGATACTGGATATATTGACAATAAGTGAATAGCATAAACCACACTTCCTCCCAATGAACAGCACAAAGAAAACCAACACAAAATTAAGAAAGGAAAATGTTTTTGAACATTCATACTTTAATTACAAACTTACAAAGGTAAAACCGCCTTTGCAATACTTTCCGTGAAGTCATAGTGTTAAAATGTTATAAATGAAATTAAGTTGCTTGAGCAGCAGGAAATTCAATTTTAGACAGAAACTGTCAGGCTGATCTCATCCATCTTTCCTATAAGGACATCAATCACCGTTTCTTCCCTGCCTTCAGTATTACTTTCCTTACTTCCAGTTGTTTGTGCTGGCATCGTTAGCTAAATTCCATTGCTTCTGCTTTACTTCTGAGTTACTCTACAATATTTCAAAAGCTTCCACAAGGCCAGAAAAAATATACTGTGTCGTGCATATTTGTGCAATAAACAGTCTTGGGATGGTTAAAATAAAAGTCCTATAACACAGAGAGGGAAAATCTCACTTGTCCTTGAATGTGAGATGCTTATTAACAGGTATAAAAATTGATAATATAAATATATCACAAATATAATATTTTATACTCTCTTTTATAAAAATCAACTGTACTTTTTCTCAATCAAACCCTTTTTCTCATGGGTTTAATTTCTAAACTTAAAAGTGTATGTGTGTGTGTATATATACATATATACTCATATCTCCATTTACCAATATGTAACATTTAACCTAAAATTTAATTTTTTAAATATAAAACAATTAACCAAGAATAACTTGAGCACTAATTATTTTAATTATTACTTTTCCAATAATTTCTATTTTAGTTTCCTAAATAAAACTAATGTATTCACATAATCCTATCCCTAAAATGCCAGTGCAAATCTATTTTTAATAAAATGTTTATCTACAATGTTCTGTCATATCAAGTCTGTGAACACTGTGATAACTATTTCAGCTCTCTGTGCTACCCCTAATCCATTTTTGGATTTCATAATAATAGTAATTGTAAAGTCTGCTTGAGTTTTTAATGGCTTGAAATAAACCACCTTGGACTTTCAGTATTCTTATATATTGGAATGATCTTTCATTATAAGAATCACACATATATTAGACAGCAAATAATAAGCAATCAAAGAAAAGCAATGAGTACAGATAATTACATTTATTCATTTAGAATCTCCACCAGAATAAAAAGGGCAAAAAATTTAAATAGTGTCCCTAATAATAATAAACTTGTGGGTTATAGTACTTTATTTTTTATCTGACTCCTATAAGTTATACAGCACTCAGATTTTCATTTTTCTGAATAAGTGGGATAGATGGAAAATAATCATTTAATGTGTTGTCATTAACACCATTAGAAGAGAAAGTTTTAAGGAGTAGTGTTTCTGTAGGCAGTTAGCTGAATATTAATAAGAAGGAAAGTAAAGGGAATTAGACATGGAGCTTAATAAACCAGGGAGCAAGCTTGCCTCACCGGGAAGCTACAGCATCACACCCCAGGGGATCATAGCACTGCTCCGCAAAGGGGATGAACCCTCCTCCCTTCCCCGCTCTGGCATTACCTTGACGAGAGAGACCTGTCAGCCTAACTATGGGTTGGACCCATTAAAAAGCTCATGGGAGCTATTTCAAAAAACCTTTTGGCCTTTTCCAAGCCTGAGATATGTAATGCTAGGGGAACAAAGAAGCCCCGCCCTCTGTCCCTCCCTGACTTGAACGCACCTGTTCATTTGTGTGTCCTGTCTCACCTGGGACCATGTGGTCACGTGGGTCTAGCAGCTACAGGTGCCTTCAGAAAATGTCAGGAGCTCAGAAGGACTAGGCTGTAATATGCAGCTGAAACTCTGGACACGAGCTTTTGTTTTGGCCTCCCTGAACCCAAGGTTGGACTTTTTCCATGGGAGATGAAGGGGTACAGGAAATTGGAAACCAAGGGGCAGATTTCCAATTCAATACACCTTGTCACATCATAATCTCCCATGTGTGGGTCCTTGAAATGCTTTCCTTTTGATCCCGTGGAAGACCCTGATTTGTACTGACTACATCAATGCCTAAGTCAAAGGCTATGAAGTTACCAACTAAGAAATACCCAGAATGTTGATTTCCGTGGTTTGCTTCTAGGTTCTTCTTTCTTCTCATTCTGTATATTTGCTATAATATCGCTACATCTGTTGAGGTTTCATTCCCTGGGCACGTAATAAAAGTGTCTTAATATAGGTCTTTAGATCTATTTTTATTCACATTTGAATTGTGCAAAGCCTAAGTTCATTTGAACATAATCACTTATATGTTCTGCCATGGTGAGTGTCTGCTAAAAATACCCAAGTACTTTGATATTATTATATTTTAAAATTCTTAGGTTTATCATTTCCAACTTTTTAAACTTCCATTCTCCGTAAACTGCATAACTGATATTACTTCTCAGTCTCTGCAAATAAATGAAACAATTTGGTACTGATTTTGCTTACCTGGATTCAGTGTTCTTTAACTTGGCATGCACAAAACTGAACCAATATTTCTGTTTCCCAAAAATTAGTTCATGTTTCTGTTTCTCACCCCATAGAATTATTGTCTATTCGTTTAGATGCCTTAGCCAATAACTTCAAAGACATCCTTAATTCCTCCACTATGATAAATGACACTCAATTAAATCAAAATCCAGATAATTTTACTCTCCAAATATCTGTGAAATGTCTACTTTATTCCATCCTCATTGTCTCTGCAATATCAAACCATTATTGCTTTCTTACATTATTAACATATACTCTGAGACAGTTTGCTGTCTTTCTTCTGTGTTCACCCATCCTTCTTTTACACTGTAGTTAGGATGGTCCTTCTAAGATGTGTTTATAACTCCTAATTTCTCTTAATTTTAGTGTAAAGTTCATTACAGAATTTTTAATGTCTTAGAGCATGGTTCTTTCCCATCAGTACTTTTGTCTGGACACATCCTTACTCAAACCCCATGGTCAAGATATAAAAAACATTTTCCAGATTTTTAATTAGAACAAATTTTGATTATTACATCTGAGATTTTACATACACTTGTATTTATGTAACACACTCTCTTATCTCTTTTTGCACATGGAACAATTGCCATCTCCTTGTTAGCCCCAGATTCATGTGTAAAGTTTGCTAAATCTGGTGTGTTCATGCACACAAAACACTTTATTTATCATATGAAATATCCTACAGATGTCCTGCTGTTTTCTGGTTACTTTGTTGCTTATCTCCCTTCTCTTTAATTCATCATGTGACCGTAGTGCTGTATGTTCTGGCTAATAGTATGTCTGCAGTATCTAGCTTAAATCTTGATGTACTTCAGAGAGAGTTCAAATGTATTATTTGAAAATAAATATGTTCTAAAAGTATTTAAAATTAAATATATCACAAAGAAACAATCTATATTGAATATATATACCTACATGCATATAAATATAAAAACTGCTTGATTATAGTCTAAAAATAAAAGAATTTCTTCTAACCTAGAAATCAATACAGAGAAAAGTAATTTCTTTTATTTTGCTACAAATTATCAAAAATAACTTCAATTTTATTCATTGAAAATATTGCATAGTGGCCACCAATCAAGACATTACAATAAAAACCATCATAATCACTAAACTATTTAAAATAGCACCCACAACATTTATTGCTACTCTTAGAAATGCAATTTCAAGGTTCTACTTTTGTTTATATATATTTTCCCACTTAACATATATCATTCGTACCAGAAGAGAAAAGTTGTTATGCACAAGAGTTAAATTTAATATGTTGTTATTATGTAACCTGCATGTGTCCTTCAATTACAGCTGTAGAAATTGTTTCTATATTAATTTTTGGAAAATAAAATAGGTGATAAAATAACAACTTTAAAGCAATGTGAATAATTGTATTTTGATGGGATCACACCAATCATTTCTTTTGTGAAGTTAAATCATTTTTACTTATAAAATATTACATTTAATAATATTACTTTTAATAGTACTTTTAAGAATAATAAAAAATTGTTTATGCTTCTGGTCAGCGATTTAATTAAAATAGTTATGCTAAAACCATTATGTTCCCTGAAGCTTACAATATACTGCAGTTGATTTAAAATAAAAGTGTAACTTTATTTTGACATTGGAAGTTCAAATCTTATATACATAATCAGGTTTAAGAATAATAAAATCAATAAATGGAAGTGGGCTATAGTCTATAATTGAGAAAAAAATCTCATATATATTGTTATTTCAACATAGCAGTTTTTTACCAGTTAAAAGAGCATAACTCTAATAAAAGTACCTTGAAAGTATATGCACACAAAAGACACAAAACTTTATTTTTCTATTAGTGTTTGAATAACAAACATTATTTTTTTATTATTGAATGTGTGACTTCTTACAGATAAAAAAGCAGGACACCCTTACAAGTCTGTTGCTGTTGCCAT
>JAPYXV010001787.1:0-13761 GCA_028533065.1 Trachops cirrhosus | reverse complement strand
TTTTGTTTTTGTTTTAGGTGTGGTTGTTAATAACTATGAGCTTGCTGTCATTTTACTGTTCATAGTTTTGAGCTTTTTCTTAGATAAGTCCCTGTAACATTTCATATAATAAGGGCTTGGTGATGATGAACTCCTTTAACTTGACCCATCTGGGAAGCACTTTATCTGCCCTTCTGTTCTAAATGAAAGCTTTGCTAGATAGAGTATTCTTGGATATAGGTCCTTGCCTTTCATGATTTGGAATACTTCTTTCCAGTCACTTCTGCCTGCAAGGTTTCTTTTGAGAAGTCAGCTGACAGTCTTATGGGAACTCCTTTGTAGGTAACTGTCTCCTTTTCTCTTGCTGCTTCCAAGATTCTCTCCTTATCTTTAATTTTAGGAAATGTAATTATGATGTGCCTTGGTGTGTTCCTCCTTGAGTCCAACTTCTTTGGGATTCTCTGAGCTTCCTGGACTTCCTGGAAGTCTATTTCCTTTGCCAGAATGGGGAAGTTCTCCTTTATTATTTTTTTGATGCGGACCCCGGCTCATGGGATCCACGTCTTTATGGATGAAAAATGAGACAAATTCACATGGACTACCGAGTCCTTTTGGGGGAAAAGGGATGGCATGGCTTTTCTCTCAAGGGGAGCAAACCCTTGGCCCTTGCTCCAATGAGCTTTTATTGTGTTACTGGGCACATTACAAGAAGGTCCTCATTAACTATACACAGGTTTTCTTTAGGTGGTTACCTTATACAGAAAACAAAGGAGAGGATGCTGGTAATCACATCACAGAAGAGATATTTGCAAATGAAAAGGCAAAAGTAGTTGGACCGGTTACACTTATCCTTGGAAGGTTTAGCATGGTTTTTAGGAAGTTGCTTTGCAGTAAATGTCCTCAATTCAGAGTGAGGGAGTTTTAGCAAAAAGCAAGACTCTTAGTGGCCTAAGTACATTGCAGGCCTGAGTCCCCACGGGAAAACATATCCATGGGCATGGGTCCTGTGCATCTCCCAGTGGGAGCTGGGCCCACGCCATGCAGAGCAGCCTCCTACATTTTTTCAAATAACTTTTCCACTTGTTGCTCTTCCTCTTCTGGTACCCCTATAATTCGGATATTGGAATGTTTAAAGATGTCCTGGAGGTTCCTTAGCCTCGTTTCATTTTTTTGAATTCTTGTTTCTTCATTCTGTTCTCGTTGAATGTTTCTTCCTTCTGGTTCACTCCATTGATTTGAGTCCCAGTTTCCTTCCCATTAGTATTGGTTCCCTGTACATTTTCCTCGATTTCACATAACATAGCCTTCATTTTTTTCATCTAATTTGTGACCAAATTCAACCAATTCTGTGAGCATCCTGATTACCAGTGTTTTGAACTGTGCATCTGATAGGCTGGCTATCTCTTTATCACTTAGTTGTATTTTTTCTGGAGCTTTGATCTGTTCTTTCACTTGGGCCATTTTTTTTTTTTTGTCTTGACGCATCTGTTATGTAGTGAGGGGCACAGCCTTAGGTGTTCACCAGTATGGGGCAACCGCATCGCTGCATTGTGTTGCTATATGTGGGACAAGGGTCCAAAAGGGAACAATGGTGCTTGCTCTGCTCTCTGCTGGATTTCAGTCACTTCCCCCGTTTCTCACAAGCAAATTGGGCCCTTCTGGAGCTGATTCTCATGTGGGTGGGTTTGTGTACATCCTGGGACCCTGTGGGTTTCTCCAGCAAATTCTCCTGTGAGTCTGGGAGTTTCTTTTGGCGCCTCAACCTCCACACATGTTTCAATCAGTGTTTTGAGGCTTTATTTCCCTGTGCTGGGACGCTGGGTTGTGTGGTCTGTCTTGCTCCCCAGTTTCACTTAATTTATCTGCTTGCAAATGTGGGACAGCCTGGTCCTTCAACCGCCTTGCACGATGTGCTCCTCCACAATCTGCCATCTTGCTGGGTCCACCCACAGCCACCTTGCATGCCCAGGGTCCTCCAGCTGCCCTGCTGTGAGCCCTCTCTGTCCTGGCCACCACACTCTGCCCCTCCTACAAGTCTGGATGAATGTGTCTGCTTTAACTCCTTGGTTGTCGGACTTCCATACAGTTCAATTTTCTGTCAGTTCTGGTTGTTTTTTTTGTTTTTAAATTGTTGTCCTTATTTTGGTTGTGTGAGGAGGCACCGTGTGTCTATCTACACCTCTATCTTGGCTGGAAGTCCTTCTATCTATTTATTAACATTTTCATTTTGTTTATACATTGTTTTTCTTGACTTTATCCAAATCTTCCATTAGGTCTTGAGCATCTTTAAGAGAATTGTTCTAAAGTCTTTTTCATCATCTGGTCATTCTTATGACCAGTCTCTGTTGATTGATTTATTTATTTTTTGAAGGACCATCCCTTCTTGTTGCTTTTTATGCCTTGTGATTTCTTTTTATGTTGTGACAACTCTGGAAATCAGATTTCCCCCCTTCTCCAGAGTTTGCTAGGTTTTATTTGTTTGTTTATGATTTATGTAGGATGTCTCTGTGCTAAGGATCAGCCTGAGGTATAAACTTAAGGCCTTCTTAGCTCTTTTCTGAGCCTACCTTTTTCTCTGGGTATGCAAGATGCCTTTCTAAATCTCCCTCTATATATGGTAGCTTTTAAATGGCCTAGTCCTTAAATGTCTGGATCCTGATTGGAAAAATGGAAAAATGAAGAGGGAATAAAACAGGCTCTGTCTTTTCAAAGTGTCCTTGAAGCTGCTTCAGCTAGTTGGGCCTGCAATAAAGTTGGCCCACCTCTTTGTCTTCACCTTTGTTATTAAGAGGAACAATCAGTGATTAGAACACAGATCTTCAATATTTGGAGGAGAACAAAGTATTTCTTGTCTTCTCTGGCTCCTTCCATCCTCTCCAGGAATACTGGTACAGCTTCCTGCCAGGAAGTTGGGGGTGGTTGGGGATGGGTAGCCACTATTGTGCTAAGCTGAAGTTGATACAAAGTAATTAGGACTTACTGTCCTTCCACTGGAAGTTGAAAGCCTTCAAATAGATTCCAAAGTTCCAAAATAGTTATATTAGACAGATTCTCCCGATATAATTGTTGTATAGGTGTGGAGACAGAGTTCTGACACTTCTTACTCTTCTGTATTCCCTGATGTTACTTTTTCATCATTTTCTGCATGCATTCATTTTTGGGTGAGTATATTTCTATGCAATTTTATCTCATGTAGGGATTCATGTAACCACCATCACTTTCTCTGTCATATCTTAAAATTCTTTCAATTCTCTGTCTTTGGGCTACAATTTAGTTGCCAAAGATGTGGATTGTCTATGCCATTCTGATCTATGACATTGGTGAAATCATGCTGGTAAGATCTAGAAAGCAAGAAGTAGTCGGTAATCTAGATAACTTGGTATGATGCATGTCTTGTAGAAGGCAGGAGGTAAAATAAATAATGCATTTTTCCGAATGTAAGGCACACCTAAGTTTTAGAAGAGGAAAATAGGCAAAAAAATTTTGAAGCAAAAAATGTGGTAAAATATTTAATAACATAAATAGCGTAATATTTTACCAATGTAAATGTAAACAGACTCAACAGCAGCATTAACAACCATTATTCCTCCCAAATTGCAGGGGGCATGCATCTTATAGTCTGAAAATACGGTATGTAGAAGTGTGCCACCACAGCAAAAGTTTTAGTAGTCCAGTAGCATGTCAGGATATTCTCTCAAAGGGAAAGACAAGTCGCTGAGTCTTGTACTCCCACCACTAAGAAGGAGAAGACACTTGGGGTCTCTTGGGTTAGTGGAGGCAACCTCTGAGTGTACTGTTCTGATCCACTTAGAGGGTTTCCTTGATAGTCTTTAGGTGAAGGCCAGTGTAAGGAAAGAACTTTCAACTGCCACAGGTTGCAATACAAGCAGATTTATCATTACCTGGTAGATCCAGTGGTGGTAAATTTCCTGGAGGCTGTGTCAAGTCTGGATAGAATCATAGTAAGGGCTCCAAAATTTTTGGAGGAAAACCATGATCAGGTTGGCAAGTGACTGACTATCCATCCTCATTTTCAGTAATTTCTCTTAGCTTGCTATTGGGCCCGTTTGGAGACTGAGCACTTTTCCCATTGGATACCAGGTAATCATGTAATCTGTTTTCTGATTCTAAAGTCAGGCAAGCATAACAGTGCTCCATCATTAAATATGTGTGGTACAATGAGCTTGAGCAAATTCTGGAAGCATACATAACTGGCATGAATGTGTTGCTGACTTCCTCAGCATGCTTCTTTACTCTTCTTGCTCAGTCAACCCCTATGACCATGTGCACATTTTTCTGTGACCCCTTCATGTGAGGGAAATATTCAAGCTTTGTTCCAGATGATTCTACCAAGAATGCACTGAACAACATTATAGTTCTACTCCAGGGTGGCCCAGAGGAACAGTAGAGAAAGAAAACACTTCCAAGGGGCAGAACTTTGAACAGAGTAATTTAAATTGTTTTATTTTCCACTTTTTAGTTTCTACTTTTTTTGAAAGGCTCAAGGACCACTAAATCATGTGTAGTGCTTAAAATTTGGTCACATGACCTAGAAGAACTAAGATTAGAGGATTTATGACAAAGAGGTTTGAGAAAGAGCTAATGGCTAGAACTTTCAGAATGGGCCCAGAATATTTCTGTTTCATCTGAATGCTCAGAACAATATTCCCATGGAGGTTTTTAGTAACCAGGGTCCAGGACAGCCCATTCTGTGGATGCCATTCAGCTCCCTTCCCACTCCTGTTCATGCTCAATGGGCTCATGAACAGTGTAGCCATGATGGCTGGAGTGGAGCTTATCTGTAGTCTTAACAACATGATTTCCCTTCACAGAGGATGACATGGTTCCTCTATTCCTCAAGGTCAAACAAGGATAATGGTAAAGGACCCTGGCTTATGTAGCTTAGTTGGTTGGGCATTGCCCTGCAAACCAAAAGGTCATGGGTTCAATTCCTGGGCATGGCACATGCCTAAGTTTCAGTGTCAGTGCCCTGTCAAGGTGTGTATGAAGGGTTTCTCTCTCACGTCAATATTTCTCTCCCTCTGTTTTTTCCTCCCTTCCCCTCTAAATAAATAAATAAATATTTTTATAAAAGAATAGTGGTAAACAATGGTAAATGATAAGCCAAAAAAAAAAAATCTAAAGACTACTGCAGTAGTGAATGGCTATATAAAATATTTTTTCCCTAACAACACTAGACCCTGAGGATCCAGTGTTTTAGCACCCAAGGGAAGAATATTCCCACCAAAGGACACTCTGATTTCACTGAACTGGAAGCTGAGGCAGCCACATTGATATTTCAGGCTTCTTAAGGCACAAGGCAAACAGGCAAAAAAGAGGGATACAGTGTTGGCTGGGGCAAGTGGTTCTGATTAACAGAGGGACATATAATTGCTGCTACACAAAGAGGTAGGGAGGAAGAGATGTGGATGAAACACAGGTGTTTCACCAGGTTGCTTTCTTACATTATGTGTCCAGTGGCAGTTAAAGAAAAGTAATTCCAGCCCTGGCCAGTTTGCTCAGTTGGTTGGAGCATCATCCCATACATCAAAAAGTTGCGGGTTTGATTTTTGATTAGGGTATATGCCTAGGTTGTGTGTGGGTTTGATCCCTGGTTGGGGTGCATATGGGAGGCAACCAATTAATGATTCTCTTTTACATCAATCTCTCTCTCTCCTTTCCTCTCTTTCTGAAATCAATAAACATAACCTCTGTTCGGGATTTTTAAAAAAAGAAGATAAGAAAAAAAAGAAAATTCCAAAATCCTATGTAGGTAAGGCCACCAAAGGCTCTTTGATTCATTTATTCATTCAACAATGAATAGTACTAGTACCATGCACTATCCTAGGCTCTGAGGATACAACAATGAAGAAAGAAGACAAGAAACAAGTAAATATTACAAGTAAACAAAGAAAAATGGTGGGAAATGAAAATGATAAGCTGTCACCCAAATAAGTCTATTTCAATAGTGAGTGACTCCTTCAGACTGAGACATCAAAGAAGACTTCCAAAAAAGTAACATTTAAAACAAGATCAAATTCACATCAGTGTCCAGCCATACAATACGTGATTGAGTGTTTGGGTCATTTTATTACACAAAGACCAGAGGAGGAGGTGTGTAAAAGCAATGACCCTGGTAAACCCCCCTCCTGGTGACAATGAATGCTATTTTCAGTCTTTTCAGTAATGTCCTTCTCTTCCTAACCAGAATTTGATTTTGTTTTTCACCATTAAGAACCTTGATGGGGGCATTGTATGCCATGAAGAATTTGTCTTTCCTTATCTATTTTTTCTGCATTTTACAATGAGAAAACATTATTTTTGTGTAATCAGAAAATATCTGAAAACTGGAAATCAACGATGCAATTTTTAATGCATAGATTAAAAACTGGATATGAGAAATCAAAATGTGACAATTTATGGATGTTAATTTTATGGGAAATATTAATTTATTTCTTGATTTTCTTATATGTTCTAATGTCCTAGGAAGTTTTAATAATTTAATTTTATGATAAAAATTTTAACATGATCAACTTTATAAGTATTTTTCTCAGTCATTAAAGCATTTCTTTATACATGTATATTTATGTGTACAATTATTTATAAAGATATAAATGTAATATTGACAACAATTTAAAGGCAGCAAAAAGCATGAAGAAAATTAAAAGAGTAAGATAACATAGCAAACACCAACATAGAATGAACAAGTGTTAAGATTTTGTGGACTTTTGGCTAAGATGGAGGCATAGGTAGATATACTTTGCCTCCTCACACAACCAAAAGAAGGACAAGAACAAATATAAAAACAAAAAAATAACAAAAACTGCCAGAAAATTGAACTGTATGGAAGTCTGCCAACCAAGGAATTAAAGAAGGAGCATTCATTCAGACTGGTAGGAGGGGTGGGGAGGACATGCTGCAAGATGGCAGCTGGTAGAGTGGGTGATCCCACATTTGTGTGCTGACAAACTGGGAGATCCTTTGGGGAGTGAGACAGACCATGTAACCCAGGGTTCCAGCACAGGAAAAGAAAGCCTCAAAACCTGTGGCTGTAAAAATCTGTGATGGATGTGGTGGCGGGAGAAATTTCCAGCCTCACAGTAGAGTTCCTTGGAGAGACGCACAGGGTTCTAGAAGGTACACATGCTCACTCATCTGGGAATCACCACCAGAAGGGCCCAATTTGCTTGTGGTTGGGGGTGGGGGGTGACTGAAAGCTGGCCAGAGAGCTGAGCAAGTAGTATTGTTTGCTCTCTGACCCCTCCCCAACATACAGTGCCACAACACAGTGATATGGGTTGCCCCACCCTGGCAGATACCTAAGGCTCCACCCCTTACAACATAACAGGTGCACCAAGACAAAGAAATATGGCCAAAATGGAAGAACAGATCAAAACTCCAAATAATAGAACTAAGCAATGAAGAGATAGCCAAACTATCAGATGCAGAGTTCAGAACACTGGTAATCAGGATGCTCACAGAAATGGTTGAGTATGGTCACAAAATAGAGGAAAAAGTGAAGGCTATGAAAAGTGAAATAAAGAAAAATATACAGGGAACCAACAGTGAAGGGAAGGAAACTGGGCCTCAAATCAACGATTTGTGGCAGAAGGAAGAAAGAAACATTCAACCAGAACAGAATGAAGAAACAAGAATTCAAAAAAATGAAGAAAGGCTTAGGAACCTCTGGGACAATTTTAAGCGTTCCAGCATTGGAATCATAGGGGTGCCAGAAAGAGAAGAGGAAGAGCAGGAAATGTAAAACTTATTTGAACAAATAATGAAGGAGAACTTCCTTGACCTGGCAAAGGAAATAGACTTCCAGGAAGTCCAGGAAGCTCAGACAGTCCCCAAAAAGTTGGACCCAAGGAGAAACACACCAAGGCACATCATAATTACATTACCTAAAATTAAAGATAAGGAGAGAATCTTGGAAGCAGCAAGAGAAAAGGAGACAGTTACCTACAAAGAAGTTCCCATAAGAGTATCAGCTGATTTCTCAAAAGAAACCTTGCAGACAAGAAGAGGCTAGAAAGAAGTATTCAAAGTCATGAAAGACAAGGACCTACATGCAAGATTACTCTGTCCAGCAAAGCTATCTTTTACAATGGAAGGACAGATAAAGTGCTTCTCAGATAAGGTCAAGTTAAAGGAGTTCATCATCAGCAAGCCCTTATTATATGAAATGTTAAAGGGACTTACCTAAGAAAAAGAAGATATCAAAACTATGAACAGTCAAATGACAACAGACGCATAACTATCAACAACTGAACCTAAAAAAAAAAAACTAAGCAAACAAACAACTAGAACAGGATCAGAAATGGAGATCACATGGAGGGTTATCAGCAGGGTGAGGGCAGGGAGAGAATGGGGGAAAAAGCACAGGGAATAAGAAGCCTAAATAGCGGGTAGAAAATAGACAGGGGGAGTTTAAGAATAGTATAGGTAATGGAGAAGCCAATTAACTTACATGTACCACCCATGGACATGAACAAAGGAGGCGGGAAAACTGGTGGGAGGGGAGTGCAGGGCAGAGGGGAATAAAAGGGAGAAAAACATGGGGTAACTGTAATACAAAGTCAGTAAAATATATTAATGATTTTGTCATGTTTGCTTTCAGGGTTTAAACAAACAAACAAACAAACAAACATTCAAGTCCTTCCAATCTCCTTCCCTTACCCCACCTCCCTCCAATATCATGAGTTTGGACAGAATCTTTTCTGTCATTCTGTCATTTTATATATGTTCGCATCTCTCTGTCCTCCCCCATCTTCCTATCTATCTGATAGTTTTCTATGTATTTCTAGTTCTGTAGAAACAAGCAAGGAGCTCTTCCTTGAACAAGGCACTGATCATGCTTCAATTAGAACCCTTTAAGTGAAGTTCCTTTGCAATGAAGTCAGTGCAGTTAAATAAGAATGGGAGGAGTTCAAGAATCATGCATAAATACAGTTGATGGGAACCATATGTCTGAGTGGCCATGTTCCAATAAACTGAGTAAATGCACAGATGTGTTGGTCCTAAATTCCTCTACTCCCAACTCCTATTCTATCTACCAGGTAACCAGGTAAATGAAATAACCTTTATCACACACCCCTCCCCCCAAAGTGATCATGTCCCTCGTATATATGTCTCTCAACCCCCACGCTGGCAGTTTCTTATCATCTGCTACTCTCTGAGTCTTCTTGCTATCAAAGAGAGACAATGTCTGTTAATAATCACTTACCACTTGTTGACTGATAGATTAATCTTTAGCAGATGAGTTGCAGTCGCTGTGATATCTCAATAGGTCCTTTTAAGCCCCTCCTCTCCAGCTGAAGAAGGAAAATCCTCAACCTGTCAGTCAGGTTGAGAAACACTGTGGTTGGCTGGGTTCCTGCTGGAAGTGTGGGTCCTGCCCTCTTGCTGGAGTTGGCTCCTTACTCTCCTGGGAGTCTCAGCCAGGTGCTGCTTTGGTTTCAAGTACTGCTGCTACTCGGGGCAAAGAAGTTTCCCTTGTCACTTTTCCTTTAGGATTTGGTCTGTCCCCTGCCCAAGACTGGTCCTGGAAACCCTCCCCATATCTCCTGTAGCCCTTCTCCATGTAGTAGCAACATTTCTGATAGGGGCTAAATGGCAAAATCTCCACCAGCAGGGGTTTGATTCTTGGGTCTCTTCCAATACCTGAGGCTGGAGCCTCCTCCCTACCCTCTCTTTTTCCAGACTTAGATGTGCTTGGTTTCATTCAGCCCCATAACCTGACTCATGCAGGTATAAACCACACAACAGGGATGATGAGTTCTTTGTATGTTCTGTAATGAAATGTCATGCATACCTAGTGTGAAACCCAGATGTTAGCTGAGGTCATCCTCTTTTGAAATGTATGTGAAGTTGAATCAGTACCTGTCCCACACCCTGGAGGAAGTCTGTTGCTCAGTCCAAGGTTTCCAAACATTTCAGGACTGGGATTTTCCTCCCATCTGACTCTGAGTGTTTGAATCTGCTCTAAATACAATCTGTGGCAGCATCTTTTGCTCTGTTTTTGCAGTCTGACTCAGCAGGGAGACTCAGCTCCTTTTCATTGATTCCCACATTTTCCCTTTGGAAAGCAAAACAAAGACACTTACACAAGGCACCTATTTGTACACTAGGATATTACAGGTTTGAGGATGATGATCAGATGTTATATTATGCCAAAGCAGAACTCTCAATGTTGGCTGTTAGATATTTCTGTTCTTAAAAGTCCTTCAGTAATGTCATATGATTCTATTCATGTACAATTCCCAAAATGGCAAAGCTAACCTAGGTGTTAGAAGTTAGGTTGGCATGAAGAGGGACTGGGGTGAATAATGATGGGGTTTTGGGATTCTGGTACAATTCTATTTCCTGATCAGTTGTTGGTTACACAGGTGATTTGAGGAGAAAGCTATTGAGCTGTACACCTGTGATTTGTGCACTTTTCTGGATTTGTGCAATGCTTTAATAAAAAATTTACATTAAGAAATACAGAACACAGAAGCTTATCAGTAACCTTGTGTCCAGGCATGTAGTTTGGCTCTCTCTCTGCATCCAGACCCTCTCCTCAGATCAGTACAGAGAATTCTCCCACCTGCTCAGCATCTGCATCCAGAAGTCAGTTGTGTGTTTGATCTGTTCATGTTTTCAAAAAGGACCAAGAGAAATGCCGACACACAGCATGTTGCCAATGATGAACCTGTGCAGAGATGGCCCCCCACATGCCCTTCTTCTGAAACATTCTCGGCACAGTCGTGCCAACGAGAAGCAGACAGACTCTCCAGGTGCCCCCTCCCGACCCCTTCTACTCTTCACTATCAGCCTGTCCTCTGGAACCTCCCAACCTGTCAGGAGAGAGACTTTGTCTCTACTTCTGGCCTTCCAGAGAGGCTAGGAAACCACCTCTGCACTGTGTGACAGACTGACATACAGGTCCTGAAGTCATCCCTAGAGCTAAACTGCCCTCAGAAAACAGGAGCATTGCTCAGCAGGCAGGAAGTCAAACTGTGGCTCTCAGGACACTTCAGTCCGTTTACCTGTGGGCATGTCCAAAGCACAGCTCTGAGCCTGGATACCCTATCCTGCAGCGTAACCTCTGCTGTAAGCTTCACTAGCTCCACTGCTGGGGCCCACCAGCTATGGTGGGACCTGGCAGCTGTTTTTCAATAGGAGGTCAACCATGGTGCCAGAGGCTGCAGTTGGTGCCAGCATGGTAGCGCTTAAGGTCAGGTTCCAGCAGAAGGTGGTAAGGAAGCTCGGGGGCAAGTGGGTAAGGGGCACATCATCACGTGTAACTGCTGTGGTCAGGTCAGCAGGCTGTCCATGCCTTGAACACCTACATCAAAGGTGAAGGCATTGACTGACCACCTCAGGTGTGTGTAGTTGTGTTAGCCATACCTGGTTTATTACAGCTACCACACACTCAGCAGGAAGGATGCCAAATCCAGTGACCTGTTGCTATGGTATGTGGAGGAGGACCAGCTACTTAGGTTCTTTCCAGTTCATCATCACCGTCCGCTATATCCTCGAAGGACAAAAGAACTTAACAATGTTCTTTTGCAATGATGTTCAGGAGGCAACTGCTTTATCCACTTCTTGCTGCCGCCACTTCTGCCCTCACATTCTTTGGTAGGGCATGGTTCCAACAGGACAGGGACACCAGCCCTGAGGAGAAGAGCCCAGAACTCATCACAGGGAACAACTGCTTTTTCTATACCACCTCCACTCCCCATTCCCAGGAAGCTGCAGCCAGCAGGGCCTAACCTTCTGGCCCTGTTTTGGCCTGTGGTGCTGCCATCACTGTGGGGTCCACTCCTGTTGCTGGTGAGCTAGGGCTCTGGGGCTGGGCCTCCAAAGACACTGGTCTCAACAGCTAGAGGAGCCTTGATCTTGCTTGGTTTAAATCCCTGGTAGCTCTCCCCAGGAAATGATGCTTGTGTTAAATGAGACGAAAACAGCTTTTTACACTGGAGACAGGGAGCCTTCAGGAAAATTCTCTGAGCTCTGAAGGTTCAACTGTTCTGTGAGACCACACTTCCAGGCCCTCCACCTAGACTCTCTTCTCCTCTGAGTATGTATCTGGGGCTGTGTTGGGCTGGGGTCAAGTTAAGAACCAGCTTCCCAGTGTTTTTGAAACCACTAAGTCACTTGGATGCTCAGGGTATGAAGATGAGTGGGGTTATAGTCTGAGATGCCCTCCTCCTATGTAGCAAATATTCTCTTTGGTGTCATAGTGTTTCTTCTTACCATGGCTCTTGTTTAGGACCCCCAGGGTATCAGCTAGCTCTGAATTTTGACTATTAATAAAGTTCAGGTTCTCAGGTCCGTGAAGTTCAGAGGGCACAGATGGGTACTGAGAGGAAGAGATTAGTGGACAGGTTCTGTTTGGCTGCTCAGCATCTGGACTTTTTCCCTCTATCTAAAGAATTCCCACAGGTAATGGCCAAGTAGGAGACAGAGCTCAGCTCCCCATAACGAGCTGGCAGTGCTAGGTTTGTCCTTAGTGATCTCCCTTGATGGGCACAGACCCTATACACCTGTACTGGACTTGGGCTTGGCTCTTAGCCTTCCAGATGATTAATAAACCCCACTTCTGCTTAAATCTGCCAGAGAGAGTTTTTGTGGTTTGTGGCAAGAACCCTGCATGAGGTGAGGGATTTCATCTCCACATGACCCCAATGCCACCCTGTTAGATAAAAATGTGTGGTTGTCTCTCTTCCTCCTTTCCTGCTCTCTTTTATAGTATGGCTCCTCCTTTATACTATGTTATAGAATGGGCTCCTTTCTGCTCCTATTCCTTTGCCCTTCAACTAATCTTAGAATTGACCCAGTGTGGCTGCCTCAGACTCCAGTGGCTTCTCTGGAGTCCTTTAGCCCAGTAGACTTTCTGAACCTTGTCAGGGCTGGCTCAAAGGCCTTGGCACTGCTACTCAGGCCTTTCTTTGGAGATGACTCAGCACCTCACCCCCCACAAAGTCCTCCAGATGGGTCTTTGTACACCTGCAAAGCTGAGAGATGCATGTATGCTTGGGCAGGCAGTTCCATGGGAAGCACAGCTGGGTGTGCTCTTGCTGTAATTGGTCTTTCCCATGGCAGGCCTGCCTGGCCATGGGAACATAATGTGACAAAGGTGGCACCACAAATCTAAGGGGGAAAAAATGGGTTACTTAGAGGCTGGTGTTGAGAAAATACGCTCACTCTAAGGAAGAACATAAAAATGAATCTCTACCTAACACTGAATACAAAGGTGGATCCTAGAATGAGATACGAGTTACATGTCAATGATAAAATTATAAAGTTAATAGAAGAAAATGAAAGAAAACATTATGTTTTGGGGATATGAAAAAACTTAGTTTTAAAAACTCAAATCATATGGGTAAATGGTTAATTTATTTAATGAGTTCGATTACATGAAATGAAGAAGTTCTGTTCTATAAAGGACATAAGAGGAAGTTAATGGGTGACAGAATTGGAGAAAACATTCCCAATGTTTAAAACTGCCAAGGTATTAAAGTCATTCTAGACTACTCGAAGAAATTCTAGTGATCAATATCCCCCCGTGTCCCCCGCCGCCCTAGCAACTACAGTAGAAAAATGGGCAAAAGAGATGGACAGGTAGACAACAGAAACGCATGACAGGATGCTCAGAATCACTGATAATCTGAAAAATGCAAATTTGAACAATCATGAGATATCATTTTGCATTTATTAAACTGGCAACCATCAAAAAGCCTGGTAATGCTAGGTTGGAAGGATTTGGTAACATAGAAGTCAATCTTGTGTCAGTGA
>JAPYXV010001786.1:0-13762 GCA_028533065.1 Trachops cirrhosus | reverse complement strand
ATCACAATGCCTGATACTAAACTATATTACAAGGTCACTGTAATCAAAACAGCCTGGTACTGGCATAAAAACAGGCACATGGACCAAAGGAACAGAAGAGAGAGCCCAGAAATAAACCCAAGCCTCTATGGTCAATTACTATTTGACAAAGGGGGCAGCAGCATAAAATGAAGTAAAAATAGCCTCTTCAACAAATGGTGTTGGGAGAACTGGACAGCTGTGTGCAAAAAAAAGAAACTCAAGTACCAACTTACACCATACACAAAAATAAATTCAAGGTGGATAAGACTTAAATATAAACCTTGACACCATTAAAGTTCTAGAGGAGAACATAGGAAAATCTCAGATATTTCACACAGAAACATTTTTACTGACACGTCCCCTAGAGCAAGGGACATAAAGGAAAGAATAAACAAATGGGATCTCATCAAAATAAAAAGCTTCTGCACGGCTAAAGAAAACACTATTAAAATAAAAAGAGAACCAACTGTATGGGAAAACATATTTGCCAATGATTTCTCAGACAAGGGTTTAGTCTCCAAAATATATAAAGAACTTGCATGACTCCACTTGAAGAAGACAAGAAAGCCAATTAAAAAATGGGCAAAGGACTTGAATAGACATTTCTCCAAGGAGGACGTGCAGATGATCCAGAAACACATGAAAAAATGCTCAATATCATTAGCTATCAGAGAGATGCAAATTAAAACCACAATGAGATACCACTTCACACCAGTCAGAATGGCCATCATAAATAAAACAAAAGACAACAAGTGTTAGAGAGGTTGTGGAGAAAAAGGGACCCTATTGTACTGTTGTTGGGATTGCAGACTGGTACGACCACTGTGGAAAACAGTATGGAACTTCCTCAGAAAACTAAAAACGGATCTGGCCTTTGATCCAGCAATTCCACTGCTGGACAATATCCTAAGAACCCTGAAACACTAATCCAAAAGAACCTATGCACCCCAATGTTCACAGCAGCACAATTTACAATAGCTAAGTGCTGGAAGCAACCTAGGTGCCCATCAGTAAAGGAACGGATCAAAATCTATGGTACATTTACACAATGGAGTACTACACAGCCAAAAGAAAGAAGGAGCTCATACCCTTTGCAACAGCATGGATGGAGCTGGAAAGCATTATGCTAAGCGAAATAAGCCAGGCATTGAAAACAATTTCTATACGATCTCGCATTTAACAGGAACCTAAACAACAAAACATAGAAGCAAGGAAAATATAACAAAAGACTCTGAAATAGAGGAGAGGTTGTCAGTGCCCAGAGGGGACAGGGGAGGGAATTTCAGGGGAATTTCAGGGAAGAAGGGAAGGGTTTACAGGAACAAATATAGAGGACACATTGACAAAACTAGAGGGGTTAGAAATGGGAGGGGGGTGAGTGGGTGTGCTGGAATGGGAATAAAGGATAGAAACTGTACTGAATAAACTAAAATAAAAAATTTTTAAAAATAAAAGTACATGCTGGGCCAGAGTATCTCCTTAATTAGTAAACTCCTACAGGGATTCTGATGCAAGTAACCTCTGAGCCACATATTGAAAAAAACACACATGAAAAAGCAACAACAAAATAACAAAACTTACTGTGTGTACTCTACTCACCAGTACAATGAAAGCACCCATATTTAACTATGATAAAAGATGTGTACTATCTCTAATGTTATTTGACATTTTTCTGGGTGCAAAATCCAAAACAGAACAAAATAATCAGCATATAATTCTACACTAATCTATAAAATTATAGTAACATTTGGTTTATTTCATATCTAGGAAACCCAAGATGCTCATTTAAAAACCTTTATAAATAAGAAGATAATTTAATAGTCATGAAATTAATGTACTAAAAGCACTATCCCTTCAAAGTACAAATAACAAAGTTAGAAAATGTACCAAATAATAAGAAAATGATAAAATATATTTTAATGGTAAAACACTGATTCTAAATGTTATGTAAAAAATACTGTAATCAATAGAGAAATTCTATAACATTTTGGAAATAAAAATAGAGTTATTATTTACTAGATCTGTTTGTTTTTATTATTTAATTTAAAACTATAATGATTAAAGAAACACAGTAGATGCAGAATTTGATCACATAAAACAAGCCATTGAAGTACTAAAAGAAATGAAGTAGAAAATATTATTGATATAGAAGTTTTATTTTGTTTGTTTGTTTATTATTGCTGTTCAGTTACATTTGTCCCCATTTTTCCCTTATTACTCTCCCCTGCCATAACCACCCCTATGCCCCATATTTAACCCCTCCCCGGTTGTCTTTGTATATGGGACCTTTATACCGGTTCCTTGATGGCCCTTCCCCTTCTTTCTCCCATTATTCATTTCCCTCCTCCCCTCTGGTTACTGTCAGTCTGTTCTTTATTTTTTAAAACAAACAAGAGTGGCCATAACATTGTTTGATATATTCAAGAACTTAAAAAATAAATACATTAAGAAAAAAATCACAATTAACATAGCCAAACAACAACCTAGGAAGCATTTACAACACACATAACAAATACCCACTTCCTTTAATCCATTAACAGGACAAATTATATGTAAGAATACAGTAGAAAAATGGATATATACAAGTGGCTGTTAAACTTATGCAAAGTTGCTTACCTTCATTCATAATAAATAATAAAAATCCTAATTGAAATTATATTTAAATACTATTTTTCCTCATTAGATTCATAAAGATTAAAAGGTTGTTAACAGAGATTTAACATAAGTGCCAGTCAGCAATTTTCAACTGTTTTTATCTCATTGCACACATAATCTAATTACTAAAATTCTGTGGCACAACCAAAAATATATTTTTTGCCGATCTAACAAAAATGTGTATAATTTTGATTCAGTCACAGTGTACAACTCCATTTAGATTTTCTGGTATCTCAAGCTCTGACATTTTTAATGGAATGAATAATATCTTGCCTAAACGCACATAAAACAACACAGACACACACACACACACACACACACACACACACACACATCAGAGAGAGAGACACTAAATCTGCTCTTACTCTGTTCTTCTGCATCTCAGTGTCTGGGACCACAACCCACTGCATCATCAAACAAGAAACTGGAAGTCACCATTTGATCCCCTCCCCTATGCACCTGACACATACCTGGTTATCTTGCCCTGTTAATTCCACCACTTTAATACATTTAAAATTATCTCCCTCTCCTCACCTACACTGACCTGCTCATCTAACTCAGTTGGCATAAAGCCATAGATGTCAGCCAGGCCAACCTACTTCAGATTTTACTATTAGGTACCATTTTCCATATTCTGTGAAAACAATCTTTTTAAAATGTAATCTGGTTACGTAACTTTCCATCCTAATGTCATTAAAGGCATCTTCCTTAAGATTAAACCTGATTTCCTTACCTGGCACTGAAGACCCTCCATTAGTTGGCCCCCAGTGAGCTGTGTAGTAGGTTTTTATTGCTAATTTCCCTCTTGAGTGCTATCTAGAACTATGTTAAGCTTCTTGAAGTTCTCTTTCCCCCCTCACTCTCCTTTCCTTCCCAACTTTTTTTTCTCTTTTTATATGCCTCCATGCTACCCCCCTACACTCTGTTTTTTCTGTGCATTTGCATTTAGCATTCCACATCAGGAACAACCCTTTCCCAACTAACCTGTACCTGATTGTCTTATAGTAGTTCTTTGCAGCTCAGATTAAATACTGTCATCTCTTTGGAGCCTTATTTGTCTTTTAGGGGGTGTATTAGGCCAAGCTTGAATTAATTAAATTGAAGAGAGAAAAATGAAGGTTCCTAAATAAAGCATAAAGTACATTGCAAACATGAAGAACTAAAATACAGATCATTACTTACCTTTGGGAAAATAGGAGTCATAGAAAAACACCAAAAAAAAAAAAAACCCAAAACAAAAACCAAGTGTGGAATAAACATTATAAATCAATCATGGGCCAGGGTCTGTAATACCTGCATTGGTATTCATATTCTATATTGTTATATTTAATTTACTATCATGTCTTGGCCCTATGGATTATTAACATACCTGTAAGCTATAGCTAAAGAAACTACACTTAATAAATCCAAGGTATATATGTTAGTACCTGGTTAATACACAGCAAGGGAACATTTGTTGAAAAACAGAATTGCATTTTATCTGCGTAGTGCAGTTGTCCTTAGAATTTCCTTCTAGTACTAAAATATAATAAACAATAAGCACCGAGTGTTCCAGGTATTGTTTTCTATATAATGCCCTTAAAAGGGTGAGCTTTTAGCTCCAATTCAAAAGAGTGAAACAAAAGTAAACAAACATGAAAAGACATTGTTATATGGAGAAATAAAATATTTTTAAGTATACATACATATATGCAGAGAAACTTGATAGAACTAACAGCACTTATTTGCTTGTAAGTTTCCTTCATTAAGCTACCTAGTTCAAGGAATCTCTTTTATAAAATTTGTATGGTGGGAAAAATAACTGAGTTAAATTAAAAATGTATGCATTTGATCACCAAGACAGAAGAATACTCCAGGCAGTATTAGACTTGAAGGGATAATCCCAGGTCATATACAAATGTTGAGTATCTGCAAGTGTTGAGTTCAGCTACAATGTTTTAAAATGTTTTTCCAGAATGCTATAGGGCTCTGTAGGGTTTCCCCCACTAACAGTGGATGTGTTCTCAGAAAAGGCAAATTAATTGCCCTGAGCAAATGTAATTAAGAAAGGGGACTTATTCCAAAAACATCACAGAATACTTCTCACATACAAAAAAGAAAAATAACTTCTAAATTATGTTTTTGCATGATTTATTACTACTAAGTACAACTTGTGCAGATAATAAGAATGGGCAATATTATTACTGATAAATAGAGTTAAGATCAAATTGTGCTATGAAGCCTTTCAACAAATTCACTTACAATCCATTAAGGTACTGTTTTAAAATATTTAAAAATGCAATATATATTTGGGTTTGTACAAAGCTCCATGCATATGGTTAAATAATTTATCAATTTATTGTGTATGTCTGTGCAGAAGGCTTTGCTGAGAGTTTGTCAATGACTTAACTAGAAGGTAGAATAAAATAGGTCATAGGTAAAAAATAATGTCCTTAAGGAACTTAACAAATATTTTCATTTTTTTTAATTATGGCATCTTGTTTTATTTTGTATTTCTCTGATTAGCAGTGAATCTGACATCTTTTCATACTTTTATTGGCCACTGGTATTTCCTCTTCAGGGAGGTATCTGTGCTCATTTTGCTTGTTTTTGACACAGTAATTTGTCTTTTTCTAACAGATTTGTGTAATCTCTTTATGAGTATTAATGCTTTGTTTTATTAATTTTCTTTCTTTTTCTTTTTTTCTTTTAATTGAATTGTTGGGGTTGGCACTGGTTAATAAAATCACACAGGTATCAGGTGCACAGTTCCAGAACACATCATCTGTACACTGTATTGTGTGTTTACTACCCCAAGTCAAGTCTCTGTCCATCACCATTTACCCACTCTTTACCCTCTTCTACCTCCTCCCAAGTCCTTTCCCTCTGGTAATCACCATGCTGTTGTCTATAAGGTTTTCTTTTCTTTAGCTTAATCCCTTCACGCTTTCAACCAGTCCTCCTTACTCCCTCTCCTCTGACAGCTGTCAGTCTGTCCTCTGTATACAAGAGTCTGTTTCTATTTTGTTTGTTAGGCTTTTGTTTTTATTCATTAGATTACATATATAAGTTAAACATATGATATTTGTCTTTCTCTAAGTGGCTTGTTTCACTTAGCATAATACTCTCCAGGCTCATCCATGCAGTCCCAAATGTTAAGATTTCCTTCTTTTTTATGGCCAAGTAGTATTCCATTGTGCAAATGTACTATACTGTTTTATCCACTCATCTACTGATGGGCACTTAGGCTGCTTCCAAATCTTGTCTATTGTAAATAATGCTGTAATGAACATAGGGGTGCATATATTTTTTCACATTAGTATTTTGGGTTTCTTCAGATATATTCTCAGAAGTAGAATTGCTGGGTCATAAGGCAGTTCCATGTTTAATTTTTTGAGAATCTTGATAGTACTGATTTTGAATCTTCACTGTTCACTATTATTAATACAACCATTTCCAAGCTTGTATATAAATGTGTCAAATTCCTAAATTGCATAGTGATTATGAATTTCAGCAAAGTAGAAAATAATCCATATAAAAGAAACTCTTTCTTATCCTTAATTCCTTCATTTTTTAAAGAGAACTTTATTTACTTAAAGGCAAGAGACTTCAAAGTGTATTTTACTTCCCACTTTAATATCTACCTAATATTATTCAATTATTCAAAACAACTGAATAAGTCTCTAATATGTGCTGGACAATACAAAAGATAGGATATTGGATATAAAATGATGAAACAAAACTGTGCCAGAACTAATGATAATTATAAAAATGTAGTTACTGCCAAGAGAAATAGTCAACTTTACAATTATAAAATCTATATAACTTGTTTTTAATGATCTTAAACTGTCTATTAGGGAAGGGAAAAATTTATAGGTTAAACTGTCAACTTGATTTAGAATGTAGAACTTCTCTCAAAGGTAAATTAAAGAAGTACATGATATGATGATGGAAAAAGTCATATAAATCTACAAATTAAAATAAAATGCAAAATGCACTTATATCTGCTATCTAATTCTATATATACTTTTTCTCTCCAGCTGGAAGTAGAGAATGTTAAATTATAAAATATTACAAACTATCTAAATAATAATGTTAACAAATTTTGCTCTATTTTATTATTTGCAAAATAATCTGTTATAAATATCAAATTAGGCCAGCTTTAAATCACATGAAATGAGAGGTGAAAAAGACTTATTGGATATCCTTGTCAATTTCTGTCATGGAATATTTCTCCATTGTTATAAATTACAAAAGCTTCATCAAATTCAGTTGTAAAGACTCAAACAAAAGGTCTAAGGCACAGCAGCTGAATGGATTTAGCATTAGGAAATTAGGTTATATGTTAACTGCAGAAGGGGGAAAG
This sequence comes from Trachops cirrhosus, assembly GCA_028533065.1. Taxonomy (NCBI): domain Eukaryota; kingdom Metazoa; phylum Chordata; class Mammalia; order Chiroptera; family Phyllostomidae; genus Trachops; species Trachops cirrhosus. The sequence goes on along the minus strand of JAPYXV010001786.1, from coordinate 6,741 downwards.
TGCCCACATCTCTGAAAGTGCCCACAGCAGTTCTCAGAACTGCTGCCAAATATGGCATCATTCCTGGAATACTGACTAGAGACTGTGGCACTTCCTGGATTAAAAGAACCAACCAGCTTACCAGAATTAGTGATCCCTTCATAAGATACAAAGCTGTGTTTCTTTCAGGCAAGATATAAAGCCTTCCAGTAACTGCCTGACTTAATATTCAAAGATTTATTGAAGTTAAAAAAAGGGCTGAATGTCTTGGTCCTCTAACATTTAAAAATATATGGTATATGAAATAATTATTCATGCAACAACTAATAAGGAGCAAAATTGGAATTTGAATCTAAGCTTCAGTTTTGAATTTAGGTTTTTAAACATTACACCTGGAAAATATCCAAATGGTTATTTTATGAGGTGGATATTGTCATAACAGTGCTTCACTTCTAACAGATCCTTTGTGTTAATATGGTTTTTACAAATTTATAAGATGTACCTCCTAGAAATGACTCTCAAAAGGCCACCAGTTTATATGCATGTATACATACACACATTTGCATATTGATGTACATGAATGAATATACTATTTGCATATTAACCTACACAAACAAGGAACAGAGATTTTGTGTCTTTGATAAGTGCTGCCAATAGATCCTGATAAGTCATAGCTTGGCTTAGGTATCATTAAAATTTTGAATATCACTCTGAATCTCATTGCTGATAACAAATGCCCAGGTGTTGGAACAGGTCATCAATAAGACTTGACAGTTGACCTGAGAGGTAGACCCTGGCAACTGGATGCTCCTTACTTTCTTTCCTGTCCTTGGGATTTGTCTTCCCTATTCCCAGAAGGTGCTCCAAGAATACATTCTTGAGCTAGAAAAGTGGTGTTGAGACTAAATGAACTGGTAATGTGACAAAATCCAGTTAAGGCCTCCTGTGTACATGACTGAATCTAGTTAGGAAAACTTTGAGATTGGGGTCAGGGAGTGGGAATCTACTTGTCCTATAGTCATCCAAGATAAGCCTCATAGGAAATTGGTTGGTCTGGCTATTTTTTGTTCTTTTCTTCCCCTTCCTATATGGGGGCCAGTTTCAGATTATCCTGGGAAACTCCTAAGGAGTTTGAGAAGCAATACCAGGTCATTGAAATTAAATCTCTATCTGTGATATGTAATTTTAATGGAGTTTTCCAGTTTATTCCTTAAAGTTTTTCAAATAAAGAAAAAATACTGTATTCTATTTGTGCATTTATTTGATTATTCTCTCTCTTTTTTATTTTTTTACTGAGTAGTAGTTCATACAGAGAAAGTGAAGCTTCCTCATATCTCACAAACTGCTTAAGCCTGCAGCTGGTCTGGAGGACAAATGATGAAAATTCACAATTAATAAAACTTAGCAGAATGCCTAACTCTCAGATTTAATTACAAAATTCAGTCTTAAGAAATATAAGAGTAAAAAGATAAAGAAATAAATATGAAGATACAAAAGAAATTTTGTCTTAACTATTGTACAGGAGAGTGGCTCAGCAGAAATAATCCACCACTGAAACAAGGACTTTCTAAAATTGAGGTGAGATATAATTTGTGTTAATTAGTCAAAACTTGGGTTTTAAGTGCAGAATCTCACATTTAACTGTTAAAAATAAAATTATATGACATAAAATAAGGAGATAGAAAATACTGGCTCACTAACAAGAGTTTCACAGTTAGATCTGACTCGTTGTATGGTTGAATAGAATGGCTCATATTCTATTACTAGGAAGTCAGAAATCTGAATCTTCACAGAAAAATGAAGAGCACCAGAAATGATAACTACAAGTGTTATATATAACTTTTTAAAAATGTTATTTAAAACTCTTTAAAGTTAACTATTACAACCACAATAATTGTAATATTTAAGGAATTTATACTATATATAAAAGTAAATTGCACGACAATCAATATCATAAATCTGAGAGGGAAGTACATCATTGTGTACTTATAATACATATGAAGTGGCACAGTATAAGTTAAAGCTTCATCTGCAATAAGTTAAAAAGAAATGTATGAATACTAAATTATCCACTAAATTAATTAAATAAATATTGCAATAAATGATAACACTAATCGTTGAAGTACCTAATAGCAAAGATTTAAAATACATGAAGCAACAGATAAATTCACAATTTTAGTAAGGGATTTTAGTGCCACTCTCCCAATAATTACTAGACTAAATAGACAGAAAATCTACAAGAATACAAGAAACTGGAACAAAACAATAAACTTACTTGAACTTTTTGATACTTATGAATCTACAAACCAGTAGCATTCTTCTTCTCAAATGTAAGATAGGCAGCATACGACATTTACCATATAGTGAATTACAAAACAGCATATGACATACATTTATAATGTATGAAGTAGCAGAAGTATCTTCTCTGACCACATGAAATTAAATTAGAAATCAATAACGTAAATAAAATCTCTAGAAAAATTCCCTAATATTTGGAAACAGAATAATACACTTAAAATCACCCACTGATCAAAGAAGAAATTAAAAGTGAGTATAAAAAGCATTTCAACATAATAAAAATTTTAAAAAAGTAAAACCTATACCAGAATGGAACCCCACTAATTTTAACAAAAACTTTAGCACTGAACACCTGTAATAAAAAAGAAAGTCTAAAACCGATGAGCTCAACTTCCACCTTTGCATACATACAAAAAAATACACAAAAATTAAACACACCATTTTAGAGGGAAATAATAAAGAGATAAGTAAAAATCAATAAAATAGAATATAGATAAAAGAGAATACCAATAAAACAAAAAAATTGAAAAAATAAAATTGAGAAAACTCTAGCTATTCTGAGCAAAAGGAAAAGAGAGAAGATACAAGTTTTTAGTATTATGAATTAGGAAAAATGGCATCATTATACATTCTACAAATAGTAAAATGATAATAAGAGAGTATTCTGAAAAACGTTATGTCAATAAATTTGACAAACTAGATTTAAAAAATGTACAAATTCCTTGGAAAACACAAAATTACTGACTTCAGAAAATGTAGGTAATTGAATACTCTTATATGTATAAAAAATTATAACTCTAATTAAAAGATTTTCATAAAGTTTCATGCTAAAGTGGCTACATTGATAAATCCTACTAAATAATTATTTAAAAAATACCAAATTAAAAAATAATTAAAAAGAAGAATTACTTCCAGCTAATTCTATGAGATTTGTATTGCCTTATTTAAAACCAAAGATATTACCAAAAAATGAAAAATATACATCTTTCATAAACATAGGCGCAAAAATCGTGACCAAAATTTAATAAATTGAATCCAACAATATATTAAAAGTATAATGTCATGACCAAGCTGGTGGTGTTTGTTTCAATAATTCAGGGTTGGTGTAATATTGAATATCAATCAATATGATTATTCATATTAACACAGTAAATCATCTTAATAGAGGAAAAATCATTTGACAAAAATGTGACATTCATTACTGATAAAAACTCCCAGAAAACTAAGAAAAGAAAAGTGACTTTTCAACCTGATAATGGGCATCTGTATAAAACCGTACAGGTAACACACTTAATGGTGAATGTCAGAATGTTTGCACCAAGAGGAGTAACAAGACAAGACAGTGATCTGCTCTCATTGCTTTATTCAACACAGTACTTGAAACTATGGTCTTTGTTCTTAGGGAAGAAAAAGAATTAGATGATAATTGGATTGAAAAGGAAGAAGTGATTTGATTATGACACAGTTGTTTATGTGGAAAATCCAATGGAATTCACCAAAAAGATATAGAATTAGGGAGTGTAACAATATTAAAAGACCTGACATTTATATGTTTATACTAGCAAGTAACAATAAAAAATTTGATAGTTCCAGCATAGAGAGAAGTGTAGGCAGAAAAGTTTCACTTCCTCACACAAACAAAAGAAGGATAACAACTAATTTAAAAACAAAGAATGACCAGAACTGCCAGAAAATCATTTGCATGGAAATCCAACCAAAGAATTAAAGAAACATTCATCCAAACTGGTATTGGGGCAGAGACAGGCAGCCTGGGTGAAGAGGACACAGCAAGGTGGCAAACCATATGAACAATTCCACATTCAGGAGCAGATAAGCCAGGAGGAACAAAGGGGGAGACAGACTGGGAAACTCAGGGTTTCAGCATGGGAAACTAAAAACTCAAAACCACTAAAACATCTGTGGGGGCTGTGGTGGTGAGAGAAACCCCCAGACCCACAGAAGAGTTCTTTGGAGAGACCCACAGAGTCCTAAAACATACAAAACCCCATGCACCTATTAATCAGTACCTGAAAGCTCACAATCCACTTGTGGGAAATAAGAGAAGTGACAGAAAGTGGGATGAGAGTGGAGCAAGTGTCATTGTTCCTTCTCTGACCACTCCCCCACAGACAGCACCACAAAGCAGGGGAGGGGGTTGCCCTGCCCAGGCAAATACTTAAGGCTCCACCCCTTAGAACATAAGAGGTGCACCCACGAAAAGAAATCTGGCCCGAATGAAAAAACAAATCAAAACTTCAGAAAAAGAACTAGGTAATAAGAAGATAGACAACCTATCTGATTCAGAGTTCAAAATACTGGTAAGCAGAGGCTCACAGAATTTATTGAGCTCTGTTGATGAACAAAGAAATGAAGGCTACACAAAGTGAAATTAAGGAAAATATACAGGGAACTCACAGTGAACGGAAGGAAACAGGGACTCAAATCAACAATTTGGAACAAAAGGAAGAAATGAGCATTTAACCAGAGCAGAATAAAGAAACAAGAATGCAAAAAACAGGGAGAGGATCTGAAGATGCCGATGTGGTAGGAGGGAGCAGATTCTATCTATTTCCCCCTACACACTGGAGAAAATCCTAGCCAATCTACGGAGGAACAGAGCAAACAGCCAACATTATCACCACATATATGAAAATAGGAAATCACAAATTGTAGTGGACATTGAAAAACCTGATGGTAAGGAGTCTACTTCAGGATAATAAGGGCCCAGGGATCAGTGCAGGGACCAGAGAGGTTGCAGCTCCAGGCCCTGTGCTCTAGGGTCTGCCTCAGGGCTCCTGGGAGAGAGCTGGGTCAACTGCTCCCTCCCTGGCCAAACAAGGACTGAACAGCACCAGGCGAGGCCGGTTTACTGGAGGGCACAGAGAGGGGAGTGAGGACAGAGAGGCACGCACACAGGGGCTGTAAGCACCCACACATATCCCTGGTGAGAGTGTGCACCCTGGCCTGAGTGATCAAGGGCGCCCGCCTGTGCAACTGTGCCCCAAGACCCAGAAACCACAGCTGTGGAAAAGCAAAAGGCACAGGTGCTTCTAGGGACCTATGGTGCCCAGGACATGAATTTGGAGGAAGAGTGCACCCCTCAGGATGCACAGAGTTCACACCCGTGAACCTGGAAAAGGTGTGGGCAATCCCAGGGACATTTGAACCCACAACAGTGAACTCCCCAGATCCTGCTGAGAAGCAACCAGACCCCACACCCAGAACCCTTCAGAGAGGCACCAGATGGGCTCTGGGGAGAACTAGCGGTTAGCCCTAAGGACTATACGCCAGAGGGTGACTGAGTTCCGAACAGGAAGAGAGAAAAAGTGTCTCCAGTTGCCCCTCAGCCTGCTGAAGCCAGCTAGAAAAACCAGTTCAGCCAGTCTGAAAAGAACAATAGGTGTGTTTTTTTTATTATTTTTTAAAGAAATATTTTATCTTTTAATTCTTATTATTTTTATCTCTATCAATTCTTTATGCTTCCATTTCTGTCATTCTAGTGTTCATCCTTCTCCCTTTCTTTCCAAATTTATCTCTTCTTCTTCCTTCCATCTTCTGCTTTCTTTTTTTCTTTGAACCGGCAAGTAATTGCATAATTGTATTATTATTATTTCAGTATTCTTATATTTTTTTATTTTAACAGTATTTTGGTATTCCACTTCTTTCCCTATAATCTTCTTTGCTTGGCTGGTTATATTGTATCATTTAATACGTTTTCCCTGTTATCTCATTCATAGTGTATTGCTAATTTACTGTCCTTCATTTGTGCTCCATTAGTACACCTCTCAAGACTCAATACTCCCTATTCTTGTTATCTAGATCTCTTAGATTCTGTCATATGATTGTTCCTAAAATATTACTGTAAATAATAGCTATTCCATACAATTGTAAATACTTCACAACACCCATCCCAGATATTAGACCACTTCACAGTTTCCTGAACTCTATCGCTGTAGTGGTTAACTCTATTCTCTCACACACTACACATATTTACTACTCTTTACTCTCACCCTACCTCAGAATCTGACCTCCCATAACCTCACTGCTAATTGATCCAACTCACAATCCTTTCCTTCCCAACAAGAGTCTTATCTACTTTCCATCCTTTCTAAAAAATGGCTAGTGGGGTGGAAGATCACAGTTAACACTATACACAGCCAAGGGACATCCTATCTCTTCTCTACTGGCTGCTACTGTAAATATCATAGAATACTTTCTTGCTGTCTTAAACCATTTTGCCTTACTCCTCCAACTGATTATAAAAAAAGAGTAGGTAGAAGCTGTGAACACGAAGACACCCAAAGGAGACTGCACCACTGAATCTCCCAGGTATTCTACCACAGAAGTACACAAAATAAACCCAGGGAGCCAGAACAGATCAATTTAAGAAGCGGAGGCTAACAGGAAGAGTCTCACAAACAATGAGAAGACAAAGAAACAATCCCCAAATGAAGGGAAAGGAGG
>JAPYXV010001785.1:0-13763 GCA_028533065.1 Trachops cirrhosus | reverse complement strand
GGATAATGGCGGGGGAAAGGAAGGGTTATCAAGGAACATATATATAGGACACATGGACAAAGCCAAAGGGGACAGGATTGAGGGTGGGCTGGGGGGATGTGATGGGGGGAAAATGGAGACACGTGTACTTGAACAACGATTTAAAAAATGTTAAAAACAAACTATATAAAATTTTCTTTGTATTTTTATTTGTGTAAGTGTATTTGTTTTTAACAAGAAAAAGGCTCAATTTGGAAAGACTAGAACTTTTGCCAAACTTGGATTTCCCATTCCCCCCATAATGTGTTATCCTTTCATTAGTGGTACTATTTTTATAATTTCTGCAATTATGTTAAACATTTTTCTTATATTTTTTTAAAATGCTTTATTATCTCATTATTTTTTTTAATTTTTGAAATCCTTACCCAAAGATATGTTTTTTATTGATTTTAGAGAGAGAGGAATAGGGGGAGAGAGAAACATAAATGTGAGAGAGAATTATTGAACAGTTACCTCCTGTATGTGCCCCAACCGAGGATCAAACCCACAACCTAGGTATGTGCCCTGATTGGGGATTGAACCCACAACTATTTGGTGTATGGGACAATGCTCCAATCAACTAAGCTCCAGCCAGGGAATATCCCAGCATGTTCATGTTTTGTGATTTTTTTTTTAAATCCTCACTCAAAGACATTTTTTCATTGCTTTTTAGAGAGAGAGCAAGGGAGAGAGAGAAACATTGATGCAAGAGAGAAGCATCGATTGGTTGCCTCCCACATGTGCCTGGACTGGGGATTGAACCTACAACCTAGGTATGTGCCCTGACCGGGAATTGAACCTGCAACCTTTTGGTGTTTGAGATGATGCTCCAACCAACTGAGCCACCGGCCAGGGCATATCCTGGCATGTGTTGTGATTTTTTAAAAATGTTGAGCTCATAAAAGTGCCACTTGAGAATGTTTCTACAGAGTGGCTTCGCATTTGCTTATGCTGTGCTGAGACAAATTTTTGTATAATTTCTTGCTTTGAGATTCCTGCCCCATGCTAGATAGACACAGGTTCACTGTCTCAATTTCTCAAGACTTAGTTTTTCCTCCCAGAGCCTTGAGTAAAGACAAAGGTCCTACAATTCTTCTGGGCCACTGGGAAGAGTTTCTTAGTCTTCTGTCCCAAAGATGGGAACCCTTATAAGATTCCCAGCTCTGTGCATGGGTCTCTCTTCCTGGTAACCACCTCACATGAGCTTAGGCTCATGCCTTCAGTCTCTCTGGGGCATAACAACTTTATCAACTGAAGCCTGTATATGAACTGTTATATCTGTGGGCCACTGTGGCATCATTTGAACATCAGTGCTTTCTTCATTTCTAGCAGTTGGGGACCTCTCTTTCTTGTGAACTCATCTGTGTATTCTCTATTGTAATATTTCATCTAACATTTCTAACTAACAGAAAAATTTATGTTGGCTCAGCTAGTTTGCTCAGGGCCTCATGATGGTTCTTTAATCATGGCTACATTTCCTTAGCAATACAATAAACAACTTAGCAGGATACTGAAGATAAGGCTTTCTGTTACAGCAAATTCAACTTTTGGTAAAGCTCCAGTCTTTTTTCTTCCTTCCTTCCTTCCTTCCTTCCTTCCTTCCTTCCTTCCTTCCTTCCTTCCTTCCTTCCTCTCTTCCTCTTTCTTTCTTTCTTTCTTTCTTTCTTTCTTTCTTTCTTTCTTTCTTTCTTTCTTTCTTTCTTTCTTTCTTTCTAGATTGTATTTATTTATTTAGTTTTAGAGAGAGGGAAAGGGAGGGAAAAAAGAGAGGGAGAGAAACATTGATGTGTGAGACAAACATCGATCCGTTGCCTCTAGCACTCTGCCAACTGGGGATCAGGCTGGCAACCCAGGCATGTGCCCTGACTGGGAATCAAATCAGCAACCAACAGGCTTTTAGTCCACAGGGTGATGCCCAGTCCACTGAGCCATACCAGTCAGGGTTCCAGTCTTTTCAAATTGAATTTTGTCAATCAGACATATTGTCTGATGTTTTTTCAGCAAGGACAGACATGAGTTGGGCCTTCAGATTGGTTAATGCATTGGACCAAGAGGCCCAGTCAACACTTACTAATGTATTATGACTGGCTTTGGACAGTCGTTTCCCCAGCACATCTCATTGCACATCCTTTCTGTCTTCCCCCTTTCAATGCCTCCCAGTTACATGCTTGGTCTTATTTTGTCCCTTATATAAGTGTGCTGAGATCCTGGACCATGTTCCATTCTCACTTCATATCACCTATGGTGCCAAGCACATAGTAGGCAGTTTAAAAAACCTCTTTTCTATGAACTCATTTGTATATATTAAAATTAAAACAATTTGAGATACATTGCACACTTATTAGACTAGCAAAATTTAGAAAAATGCCACATGTTGGAGTGGATGAGAGGATATAAGAACTCTTGTGCACTACTGGTGGGAAGACAGACTGGTGTAATTCTGAAGAGAAATCTGACATTGCTGTCAAATTAAACATATCATGCTGCAGAGTTTCACTCCTGGGCAGGTAGCCCAAAGACATTCTCACAGCACCCCATCGAAAGACATGTGCAAAGAGAGTGATTGCAGCATAGCTATGTTGGTGAGGAGTTGAACCCAGTCTTGAGGTCCATCCCTGGGAAAGTGGGTGGGCAAAGGTGGAGACACACAGCATGGGGTCCCGTGCACCACGCATTGTAGAATCAGCACATTAGATGAACATAGAGCAACACGGATAGACATTAAAACAACAGCACTGAGTAAAAATGCAAGAAAGGAAATGTGCTACTCAGCACAATGCCATTTATGTAAAAATTTTAAAGCCCATATACAAAATGATATACATTTTGCAAGAACAGATTCAAGAAAAAATGCACATTAAATATATGAGAATGGATTGCTTGTGAGAGGGAAGGTATGAGAAGAAAAGTGACACAGTAATTAATAAACACATAAGAAGGGAGCCATGCACAGACCAACAATGATGATAAACCACAGAGCTAAGTATGATTAACTCTCAACACATGATGTTTAAAAAAATAATTTAAAAAAATTTGTTCATTTGGTAGTCTCATTTCCTCTTTGAAATCTTGCCTGATCAGGCCAGTCTCGTGTGGTCTGTAGAACCCTATAATTCTTGCTGTGATATGTGTCCTTTCCTTCCAACTCACTGGTAAGCTCTTTAATTGTAGGAATTGTATCTTATTCCTTGTTACATGGCTGCACCAAGGTGTAGTTGAAAGAGGATGGGTTCCAGGGTCCGACTGTGTCATCTCTCTGAACCACAGTCTCCTCATTTGGAAAATGGGTGAAAAGACTTCTGAGGGCTGTAATAAGGACAAACTGAGATGTTTATGGACTTTTGTCCTCAGTTCAGTGCCTGTAGTAACTCTTCAGTAATGGTGGCATCCTTTCCTTGGATAGTAGGTGTTCCATCCAGATACTTTTAACAAACATGAACTGATGTTCCCCACAGACTGACTGGACCAAAAGGTAGTGGCTATAGGTCTAGCTAAAACAGGACTTCTGGGCAGCATTTTTTAAAGCATCAGGATTGCTTCTGAGTATACTTGTGAAATGTTATCCTTTGAGTACCTTTAGAGAAGAATTCTCTATATTCACACCTGCCTCGCCATCCCACTCCCTAGCCCTGTTTGTCTGCGTTCAGGTCTCCATGACTTTTCCCTTTCCTTCCCCCCTGCTGGTCTCAGAGAGAGACCTTCTGTGTCACGTTGCTTTCTCTCTCCTTTTGTTCTTGCTGTCTGTGAGAGAGACCATAACTTACTGTGGGCTGGGTGATTGCCCTGTGCTTGCTACAAAGAGGAGAAACCCTGACACTGGCCTTGGACCGTGGTGACTTCTCAAGGTCTCAAGGCTGATTGCATTCATCTTCAAAGCAGGTTACACATGCTATAAAATTACCCTGCTGCTTTCCAAAGTAGTGCATTTAACCTGAGACACCTTTAAAAGCCTTCACATTTTGAACATTTTCAATCTGGCAGCTTTGGAAAATGCCCTGGCTCACTGTGATTTGAGTAGTGTGTTTACCCTCTGTGTCTTGTTTTTCTCATCTAGCAAACAGGAACGATGGCATATTTAAACACTCAAAGAACGTGAAGCATGCCATGTGCCCTGTGTCACATGCACACATAACTAGAGTTAGTCTCACTTTCTGGAAGTTATCACTCTCAGTCCATGTCACTTCAGCAGTGACAGCCAGCACAAGCTGATAACATGCAGGTACTTCTCTAAGGTAATCCCTTCTCTGCCTCTTTAAAATAATCCAGCTACCCAGAGACTAAGAGTATAAATTAAGGTGTGTGGGGACTTTTACCCAACATTTGCATTATGGTGATGTTCCAGCTCATCTTCTGTGTGGGAATAGCACCCAGGTGATTGTCTAATTCTCACTCTGATTCGATTCAGAGAGACTGAAAAGGCTTTGGTGTGCTACAGTAACAAACACCCCCATACATCAATGGCTTACACAGCAGAGGTTTATTCCTTGCTTGTGCTACATGTCCTTCAAGTGTGGGACCTCTGCTCAGTGTGGTCTTGCAGGGACCCAACTCATGGAAGCTTCACCTCAACACGGCTTCCAAGGTCAGCCCGGAAGTGGAAAGTGAATGTGGTAGATAGTGTGTGCTGGCTCTTAGTGTTTCTGCCTGGAATCAGCTTCAAGAAAAGCTTTATTCAGGCACAAGCAATGCCATTATACTCCGTTTTCTAGATCTGCTTCCTCTGGGTTATCTTGCTGCTCAGGCTCTGACAGTTCTAGGCCTTCCATCAGCACAGCACCCAGTTTAACAAAATATACTCCCCTGAAATAGTTTCCATACAAATCCTGGGTATCCCTCTCTTTTCCCTGGGTTTAAGACTATAACCATCCTGAAGTCATTGGATAACCATGGCAAGGGTGATACAGTGCAATTACCATGAGCTTAATAGATACTGTACCCACTGCTGGGGCTCAGTATGGGAGTAAGATTGCTCCCATGCAATAAAGTGCAGGGTGCCCAGTTAAATTTAAATGTCAGATAAACAACAGGTTTCTTTTAGTATAAGTAAGTCCCAAATATTGCAGAGGACATACTTATACTAAAAAATTATTCATTTTTTATCTGAAATTCAAATTTGACTGGATATCCTATATTTTTATTTGCTAAAACTGGAAACCCCATATGGATGCCCTTTCCCAAACCACATGCAAAGACAGAATGGTTCCTCCAAAGCAAAATCAAATGCTGTGTTATCAGAATAAGAGACAATGTCTACTGAGTAGCATAAACCACAGTTGTTTGCAATAATGACTGTGCTGGGTTGAATGGGTGTGATCTCCCTGAGGTATATATGTGTGGTCTGGTCCTAAAAGGATACCTTCCAAAGGCATGAAACCATGTAACAAAAAATCCCAAAATGTAGGCACTTAAACCAGTAGCTTATCATTACTTCTCATGGCTCCGTAGGTGGATGGGCTGTGCTGGGCAGTTCTTACACAGCATTACTGATATGCAGTTGCTGTCAAATGTCAGCTGGAGCTGTAATCATGTGAACTATCTACTGGGACAAATGTCCAAGATGGCTCACTCACATGGTTGGCAGTTGATCCTGGCTGTCGGCTCTCAGCTCAGCTGGGGTTGTCAACCAATGTGATGACAGGCTGTCTCTCCACATGGCTTGGGCTTATTCTGAGAAGGAGCATTGCAAGAGCAAGTGTCCCAGGAGGTCAAAGCAGAAGCCTCAGGTCTTTGTGTGACCTAACCTCAGAAGTCTCAGAATGTCACTTCTGCTGTGTTCTAATGGTCAAGCAAGTCACTGAGGCCAGTCTGTATTCAAGGGCAGGGGAATCAGACTTCATCTCTCATGACAGGAGTAGCAAGTGTGTGCAGGAGGGAAGGAATGAATTAATGGGGTCGTCTTGGAGATGACCAACCACATGCATTTTATGTGCACTATGTAATTTACCCTCATGTCCACTCTGTTGAGTAGAAACTGATGTAGCCCCATTTTACAAATAGAAAACCAAAGTTTTAGTGGTCAAGGGACTCACTGGAAATCAAACAGCTAGGAAGTGGCAAAGCAGGCACTAGAACTCAGGTCTTCTGGTTCCAAGTCAACATTGTTTTTTTCTCCATTGCAGCCCCACTTCTCTTAGAGTGGCAGAGCCATTGCATGTGGATTAAGGATAAAGGTGACACATGGACAAAATGAGGGGGGTTGGAAATGGGAGGGAGGAGGGGAGGGATGTGTGGGTGGGCTGGAATGGGAATAAAGGATAGAAACTGTACTGAATAAACTAAAATAAAAAAATAAAACCTTCAAAATGGTGGGAAAAAAAAGGATAAAGGTGAAACTGTATCCTCCTGAAGGAGGATGCTCTCCAATATTATCTACATAGGAGTTTCCATCCCCTACTAATATCCTGGGTCTCCTCTAGCATAATTTTTGCCAAAAGGTGAAGAACTTCCTAGGCTAAGGTAATTTTAAGTCAGTTATGGCAGCAATGGCTAGGATACTTTGGATCATTAGTCCATGAATATTCACCCCCCTCTCCCCTCCATTGTGGTGTGCTAGGCTTCCTTACACCATCAGTGTTTGCCTTGACTATATGACATGGTTTGTCCAAGAGGGATATTGCTGGTGTACTATGATCAAAGGTTGGAAATGTGCTGTGTCATTGGACTTCCTCTGCAATTGCCATAAGAATATGCCCCAGGGAACCATCTGGCCCTAGAAGGATGGAACACACATGGAGCAGCCCTGGGCTGAAGCTTAGACCCAATACCAGGTAAGCCCAGCCCAAGCTCAGCCTGGACCAGTGGTTTGCAACTAAAAGTGGTTTTTCCCACCAGGGGACATTTGGCAATGTCTGGAGACATTTTTGATGGTCACAACTAGGAGGAGGGTGCTATGGGCATCTAGTAGGTAAAGGTCAGGGGTGCTGCTAAGCATCAAACAGGCACAGAAGGACCCCTGTGCCAAAGAATTATCTGGCCCCAAATGTCAGCAGTGCTGAGTCTGAGAAACTTTGAGCTAACAAACTTCCAGCTGACTGTAGACATGAGAACCAATAAGTGACTGTGATTTGAAACCTCTGAGTTTGGGGTAGGTTTGCAATGCAGTGTTATTGGTAATGGCAGATATAATGGCAAATGTGAGAAACATGCTTTGTGAAGCAGGCTCATAAATGGTTTCTCCTAGCTAAACTTTGTCATCTCCTTGCTGGCTCTGGGTCCCAGTCATGTCTTCTGGCAAAGAGTGGTCCTGCTGATCAGCTCAGATCCTGACTATTTCTTAGGCTGCCACCCCCACCCCAGTCCCACCCCAGGGGAAGGAGGGCACCACCTTCAGCCCCAAAAAGTCTTCCTTCAAGCATCATGTCATCCTCTTTTTTGCCTCTGGAAGCCCTTAATGACTGTCTGCCTCCCAAGGCCTGCCCCTTCCCTTCTCTGTCACATTCAGTTTGTCTAAATGATCTCTTCAGCTGGTTATGAACATTCATTTTTTGTTGTTTTTTCCTTTTGGTTTTTTTTTCCTGTAGAAAAGCTCAGCCTTTTCTCTTCTCATTCCAGGCCAGTCTTTCTAGCCCTGATGCCTACATGCCCTTGATGGTGACTCATGTCCCCAAAGAAATGAATTCATTCTGTACTTGTTAAGAAAAGACAGAAAGTGTTCCTTTTGGTCCTTTATAAAAATCCCTTAAGATCTTTTTACATAGTCTTGGCTTCCAAACTGAGAAAAGGATTAGGTTCTGACTAATCTGCACAAAAGAAATTACAGAAATGGTTTTCACCGACTGAACATGTGATCACATTTTATATTCACTTAGCTTTTCCACTCACTTTGAAGGACTTTTAGAAAATTGAGGTATAATGTGAATACAGCAAAATAGACAAGTCTAAAGGGCAGAACTGATTAATTTTCACATCTGTGTATACCTGTGTAACCACCGCCCAGATCTAGATCTAGAACATTACCTCACCTCAGCAAGTCCCCTTGTGCCCCTTTCCAGGCACTCACTACCCCCACAGAGGTCATCTTCATTCTTTCTTCTGTCACCAAAGATTCATTCTGCCTGTTCTGGAACTTCACATAGGTCAAATCAGACAGTGTCTCATACAGTAGTTGCTCATTTTTGTCTGTCTTCTTTCTGTCTACATAATGTTTTTCAAACTCATCTACATTATTGGGTGTGTATCATTGAGAGGGTTCTTTTTTAAAAATTATTTTTAATATTTGAATTACCATTGACATTTAATATTAGTTTCAGGTATATAGCATAGCGATTAGACAATTATAGAACTTAGGTAGTGAGTGATCCCCCCGATAAGTCTAGTACCTACTTGACACCATGAGACATAGTTATGAGAATATTATTAACTATATTTCCTACACTGTACTTCACATCCCCATGTCTATTCTGTAACTACCAATTTGTACTTCTCAATCCCTTCACTTTTTCACCCATTTCTCCAACCCATTCCCATCTGGCAACCATCAATTTGTTCTCTGTGTTTATGAGTTTGTTTCTGTTTTGTTTGTTCATTTACTTTATTTTTCAGATTCCCCACATAAGTGAAATCAGATGATATTTGTCTTTCTCTGACTGACTTATTTCATTTAGCATAATGACCTCAATGTGTATCCATGCTGTTGCAAATGGTAAGATTTCATTCTTTTTATGGCCTAGTAATATTCCATTGTGTATATGCACCACATCTTCTTTATCCACTTGTCTATCAATAGATGCTTAGATTGCTTCCATAGCTTGGCTACTGTATTATTTGGAGGATTCTAAATGGCATTTCCCTCTATTTCAGTGTCTTTTGTTATATTTTACTTGTTTCTTTGTTTTATTGTTTAGGTTCCTGTTAATGGCGAGATCATATGGTATTTGTCTTTCAATGCCTGGGTTATTTTGCTTAGCATAATGCTTGTCAGGGCCCAGCAGGGAGAGGGGAGGGAATTTCAGGGGAGAAGGGAAGGGTTTACAGGAACAAATATAGAGGACACATGAACAAAACTAGGGGGGTTGGAAATGGGAGGGATGGGTGGGTGGGCTGGAGTGGGAATAAAGGAGATAAACTGTATCAAATAATTTAAAATAAAAAAATTAGTTAAAAAATAATAAAAATAAATGGCATTTCCCATAGGGAAAAGGAAGGATTTGGTAAAATTTCTACCACTGACTGATCTTTCAGGGGTCCATGAATGGGTAAAGGAGAGAATTAAGGACTTCTGGACAAGATGGGCATCTAAGTCTTTTTCCCTCCCCCCACCCACTCCTATGACAATGACTGATACAACAGGAGGAAAGTCTGCACTGGTTTTAGATAGCAGGAACAGCTTTGCCTGTTTGGCAAAAACTGCAAGGAATTTTGTGCTAGACTGCTACAGATGAAGCTGGTCTACAGGTGCCATGAAGGCAGTCTCACTTCTTCCACCACCTCCCCCCCACTTCCCCAGGGAAGAGCACCATGGGTAGGCAGAGACCCTTAATGTAGAAGCCAGCATGGTGGCTGGGCTTCCTCCAAGCCTGGAAGGCTGCCATGAACAGAAACGCTCCATGGAAGGCACCTCCCCAGTGCTGGCAGCCAAAGCAAATGCAGATCTATGGAGACCGGGGATCCTCTGAAGCTGGTCATCTGGCCAAGTAAGAAGCCTAGCACACTTATTGGCTTAAGCAAGTTGCCTTTTCTGCAGTCAATTTTGATGATCTATCTTCCCTAGAAAAACACCGACTTCATTCAAATTTTCAGCTTATAATCACAGACGCACATGATCTCACAACTGTACTTTGAATCAGCTGATGATTGGCTGGAGTATTACTTCAACAGTGTGGAATGTGGGTCTTGAACTTTCCAAGCCTTGGACAGCTGAGAGTACCTTCCTGTTGCTGCACACAAAGACAGCAGCTTGAATGTATGTGTTGAGTCCTGTGCTTGCTGGCTTCCCAAATCTTCAAAACTAGACATTCTTTTCTATCTGATGCTGCAGAGGTAAGGTCTGAGGCCAGAGTGAATTTTTCCCTTTATACGTAAGCTTCTTCCCCAAATATTTGTGCAGTTCTTTTATTTATAGTTACAACTTTACCAAGAGACATGCCTAGGTTTTAGTGTCTTTTTATCTTTTTTTTTCTGATACAATTTTTACTCTTTTGAAACACAGATTTGGTTTGTCAGTAACTTAGGAAACTTTTTATCTCATGTTGAACATTGGTTTTGGCACATTGTTCATGCATGTGCATTTATGTGCTATATCCCATTTCCTGTCTTTAGTACCTGCAATCTCTCACAATTTCCCCTCCATCCTTCTCTGAATCCTGGGCAACTTCTCAAGCTTGTCCTCATCATTACTTAGTTGCTTTTCTGTGTTGTGCATTTAGCCATTCTACAGTATCAAATGCACTTTTAAATGCTTAATTTATTTCTAACTGTAAACCATAATCATTTCGACCTTTTCCCTTCATTTCAGCTATGTTTTTGTTCCATGAAGTCTGTATTTTGTTTGATTTTATTGAAATACAAAGCAAATGCTATTGGGATTTACTTCTATTGCCTGAAGAAAATAATTTTCAAAAGCACTCATTTGTCCTCTGCCCATTTAATGACATAGGAAGTTTTCATAGTCTTCACATTTTAAAATTATTTTTAGTTGATGAGAGCTGTATCCAGGCTTGGCATGTCCTCCCAAGTAGAGGGCATTGGGTTCTTCTGGCAGTTCTCCTCCACGTGGATCCCAAGCTGAAAGATTGTGTAGGTTCAGAGACTGAGCATCTGAGGGGCAGAGAAGGGAGGCCACAGACGATCCCAGCACTGGATTGTGACTTCTCCATATTTGACAAGGCCACCATGGCAGGTCTCAAACACCCCAAGTGTCCAGACCCCTCAAAATCAGGGCTTTTTGTGAGGCTCAGGACTCTTTTGTGTACAGTGACATTAAAAAATCTGGCTTAATTAAAAGAGAAGTTATTGTCTTGCTTAATTGAAAAAGTTCAAGAGTATTCTGGCTTTTGGGGGCATTGGAAATAATGCAAGTCTCTCTCTCTCTCTCTCTCTCTCTCTCTCTCTCTCTCTCTCTCTCTCTCTCCCCACCCTCCTCTCCCTCCCTCCCCCTACACTCCATTTGCTGGCCTCATTCTCAGGCTCTTCATGGCATGATGCCTGTTACAGCTTCAATCCTCAGAGCCTCACAACTCCAAGTTCAACAGAGGAATGTTTTCTTCCCTCCTAGCATCTCAGGAAGAGTTTAGTTGTAAACATGTTAGTTCTGATTAGATAACATGCTCACCTTTGAGCCTCTTACCACATCCTGGAGTTGGGGTATTCTACTTGGTTTAGACATGGGTCATATGCCCAGTTCTCAAACTGGGATTAGAATCTACCCCGTGCAAACCTGAAAAGAACTATTAGGGTACTGTTCCTATAAGATGAATGGCTGGTAGTGGCACAAACAATAGATGTCCATTATAGAAGCTTTCTCACTTAATTCTGTAAAACCACTCCACTTTCTCAGAGTGGTAAGTTGTGAGTGGGCCCAGTAGGGCTGCAGTGCACAGCTGGGCAAGTCATGCACTACACATCTAAGGGAGCCCAGGTCACATCATGGATCATACATTTGTAGCCCTTTTACAGCAGATGGAAGTGTCACATGGGATATCTTTGCTAAATGCATGGAGGTGCCTCATTGATTGTACCAAGTGACAGGGCTCTTGCGGTATCATTGCTCAGTCATTCCCTTCACAGGCTGCAGCTCCGTTCCCTGAGATGCCTACCCTGACACAGTTTCTTTGGCTTTTTTTTTTTTGCATGTTTAAGTATGTAAATCCTCAATCTTCTTTCATTTCCCAGAAATAGAATTTTTGCTGCTGTAATAAGATTATTCTTTCCCCTGGCCCCATGCCTATTCCCAAAACATACCTTCCCCAAGAAAGCAAGCTTTCCCATCCCTTACCGCCTAGGTGTGGAGCACTAATGATGGTGAGGAGTAGTGGGAAGTCCATTCTAGGGTAGGTGGATTAGGCTCTGGAAGAGAATAAAAATGTATGCAGAGATGGTATGTAATCTCAGTAACAACCCTTTTTTCCATTAGATGCTAATATCTAATATAACACATACCCTGGTTTTTTTATACACATTATGTCATTAATCCTTACAACAACCCCACAGATATTTATTACCATCACCCCCCAAGGTAAAGAAAGTGAGGCTCAGAGCAGCTAAATGACTTGTTCGTTAAACTTGTTTGTTAAAAATATATATATTCAAATTCGATGTCTGGCCAAGATGGATGCATAGTTAGACACACTGTGCCTCCTTGCACAAGCAAAATAAGGACAACAAAAATTTAGAAACAAAAAAACAACCAGTACTGACAAAAAATTGAACTGTACAGAAGTCAGACAACCAAGGAGTTAAAGTAGACACATTCATCCAGACTGGTAGGAGGGCCGGATCCCAGCGGTCAGGTGGAGGGGGGTTGCAGCAAAAAAAGCAGTGGCTGGTGGACCTGGGCACACAGGCGGCAGCGGGCAGACCCAGCAAGGCAGCAAATTGCGGAGGGGTATGGTACACAAGGTGGCTGGCGGACCAGGTGGACCCACATTCATGTGCAGATAAACGAGGTGAAACTGGGGAGCGAGACAGACCGCTCAACCCAGGGTCCCAGTGTGGGGAAATAAAGCCTCAAAACATCAATTGAAAACACGTGTGGGGGTTGAGGTTCCGGGAGAAATTCCCAGCATCCCAGGAGAGTTTGTTGGAGAGATCCACAGGGTCCTAGAATGTACACAAGCCCACCCACACGGGACTCAGCACCAGAAGGGCCCAGTTTGCTTGGGGGAAGCAGCAGAAGTGACTGAAATCCAGCAGAGAGTGGAGCAGGCACTGTTGTCACCTCTCAGACCCCTCCCCCACAAACAGCGTCACAACGAAGCGACTGGGTTGCCCCACCCGGGTGAACACCTAAGGCTCTGCCCCCCACTACATAAGAGGTGCATCAAGACAAAAAAATGGCCCAAATGAAAGAACAGATCAAAGCCCAGAAATAATACAACTAAGTGATGAAGAGATACCCAACCTATCAGATGCACAGTTCAAAGCACTGGTAATCAGGATGCTCACAGAATTGGTTGAATATGGTCACAAATTAGATGAAAAAATGAAGGCTATGCTAAATGAAATGAAGGAAAAATACAGGGAATCAACAGTGATGGAAAGGAAACTGGGACTCAAATCAATGGAGTGGACCAGAAAGAAGAAAGAAAAATCCAACCAGAAAAGAATGAAGAAATAAGAATTCAAAAAAATGAGGAGAGGTTTAGGAACCTCCAGCACATCTTTAAACATTCCAACATACAAATTATAGGGGTACCAGAAGAAGAGAAAGAGCAACAAGTGGAAAAGTTATTTGAACAAATAATAAAGGAGAACTTCCCCAATCTGGCAACGGAAATAGACTTCCAGGAAGTCCAGGAAGCTCAGAGAGTCCCAAAGAAGTTGGATCCAAGGAAGAACACACCAAGGCACATCATCATTACATTAGCCAAGGTAAAAATGAAGGAGAGAATCCTAGAAGCAGCAAGAGATAAGGAGATAGTAACCTACAAAGGAGTTCCCATCAGGCTGTCAGTTGATTTCTCAAAAGAGACCTTACAGGCAAGAAGGGGCTGGAAAGAAGTATTCCAACTCATGAAAGACAAGGACCTACATCCCAGATTGCTCTATCCAGTAAAGAGTTCATTTAGAATGGAAGGGCAGATCAAGTG
>JAPYXV010001784.1:0-13763 GCA_028533065.1 Trachops cirrhosus | reverse complement strand
TATATTTCAGTTGTAATTTTGATTTGGTTGTGCAAAGAGGCAACCATGTCTGCCTATGCTGCCATCTTGACCAGATGTCTTGTGTTTTTTATTCTTGATGTTTTGATATTAAATTGGTTAGAATCTCTATAAAACAGACATTTTTGTTTCTTCTTCCCTTAGATATGTGATTTTGGCTTGGCCCGTGTTGCAGATCCAGACCATGATCACACAGGGTTCCTGACGGAGTATGTAGCCACCCGTTGGTACAGGGCTCCAGAAATTATGTTGAATTCCAAGGTAAGGAGCAAGTTTACATAAAAAGAAAACAAGAAAGCAAAAGACCCTCGGACATGTGTCAGAGTCAGAGTAGGCTTCCTTCTCAGTAAGCCTGCTTCCACCTGGGTTTACTGTGGCCCGTTTGTTCAGAACCAAGGTGCTGTCATGATTTCCTGTTCAGCTTTGAGCTCTGGGCCCCAGGTTTTGGCCTCTGCACCTCTGCTGGAATAGTGCTGACATGTTACAGCATTGGAGGGCATGTCTCTCTCTCTGGTCACAGTTACAATAAATGGTCTTTGTCCTTGGCCACCTCTGCTGAGGTTTTACCTGTGGCAGCTTTTATACCTGCTGCTGCCACTGCTGGGTGCAGGCCAAGTTGGTGTTAACCTCTAACAGAGGTTATCCAATAATGTCTTTCTGTGAACATAGACTAGGGCTGTTCTGTAAAATTCATATTTATCTGATGATAAGAATGTCTCCAGCAAAATTTAATTTAGAGACAACATAGGTATGGAAAGAATGGAAATGCTGTGGATTGTTACAAAATTATATGATAATCTTACTTCCAAATGACATATTTGTCTGATTGCCATAGGCAGTGAAGAGTGCATCTAGTTTGCAAACAAACTCTTCCAATGAGGTTTGAGTCATAGTCAGATGAAATAATTGAATAATATATAAGAGCAAGGAAAAGTGAAGTATATCTTTGTTACACTTATGAAATAAGTGGCAAGTATTGAGGGCTTCTGTGGAGATTGAGGTTCAGTATTTTTAATATATAATTTGCAAATAGTATATGAATAAGATGTCAAACTTGGAAACTAAAGTAGGCCTGACATACTTCCTGTATCTAATATCTCAAAATTACGAGATTCTTGAACTTAATTTTATTTACCATAATGTAACGTTAAGAAACAAGAAAAGCATGGACAACATTATGGTGATTGCTTGGGGAAGGGAGTATAAGGGACCTAAGTGGTAATGGGAAAAAAGATAATAAAGGTTATATTTTAAGAAAGAGCCCTGGCTGGTGTGGCTCAATGGACTGAGGGTCGGCCTGTCTGCCCAGGGGTTGCTGGTTTGATTCCCAGTCTAGGGCGCATGCCTGGTTTGCAGGCCAGGTCCCTGGAAGGGGGTGTGCAAGAGGAATCCATACAATGATGTTCCCCCCGCCCCTTTCTTCCACCCTTCCCCTCTCTAAAAATAAATAAATAAAATCTTTTTTAAAGAGAGAATCACGAAGAAAAGCAATAAAAATGGATATTGGACCTCGTGTCTCAGATGCAGGGACCATAAATTGTATTCTCTTCCTCCATCCATTATAAGTAATACAATAGAAGAGTTTGGGATGAACATTACATTGCTTTTGTGAGGAAATGGAATTTGTTTAAAGCACTTTGTTATTCTTGATATCCTACATTTATTCAGTTCGGTTTTAAAAGTAAAATTTCATTAAATTGAATTATAAAGAAGGATTTGATATAACATGTTTTAAAGAAGAAAAAAACTATGTTGATTCTTGATTCTCATAATTTTGTATTACAAATAATCCCACATACCAGGTTCTCTCTTTGGAGTGGCCACGTGACAGCCATTCCATGCACTGCTGGTTATAAAGGAGAGCTGTCAGTATGCTTTTTATACTGGTAGCTTCGTGGTCTTACGGCCTCCGTCCCAACTCCGTCTCCACTGTCTTCACTTCTCAGTCACTGTCTAGGGGCCAGTAGCCAGAGAGGGTGGCTTCTGTTCTGCAAGGTGCCTGGCTAGGTCTCTCTTCTCCTTGCAGAGTTAACTATAGTGAAATTATTTTCTATTTGCAGCCTGAGAATGTTACTTCTAGTTACAATGGTGTCCTTCAGGTCTCAACCATTTTTATGGTTAATTACATTAACTGTAATCGTTAATAAGTTAATAATTAATAGGAATTTGTGAGGAAATTCTTAAAGACTATATGTTATCTTCATCAAATTTCCAGCCACTAGTTTTACTATCCATTAATGATTTCATAACTCTATCATTCTTGCTATGTTTTAGTCCTCTACATTTATTAATTCATGGTTATTTTATTCAGTGCCTTATAATCCGTATCTACCATTCTGTATTTCGATGCTCAGGCTCTCTCAGATTTTTCAGTGGGAGCCATTTTGACATGTCCCCACTGTACTTGTTCTTTGGCACTAGATGCTCCAGGTTTACTTTGACTACTTTCCCTGTCCCAGACTTGGGAGTGGCTATTTCTCCAGGGAACCCTGGTTCCTTTGAATTAGTTATTTTTTTGTGTTTTAGATGTTCCTTTTTATATAGTTTTGACCCAAAGCAAAAGTTATTTTGGATTACAAGAATTTCGGAAAGAGTTATCTTGAAATTCAACCCCATTTTATCATAGCTGTAATTCTGATCATTAATTCTTTGGTTCCCCCCCCAAAAAAAAATGTTGCTCTGTTTCCCTAAACTTTACTATTTAGCAAAATTCTTTTCGGTTTTTAACATTTCTTCATTTATCACTATATCTAGCATTTTCTGTAAAATTCAGCTTTTTTTGTACTGTTGTATGATTTAGATCATTCTTGTCTTTTCATAGAATTTCTTGAAAAGAAAAATTATACATGAAAAATTAATAGAAAAAGAAGACAAGAAGTAGGGATTGGTAAAATATGATGGAACCAGAGCACACTTTTTTTTGATGAGAGAGATCAAGAGTTTTCACCTTGACTTTTTTTTTAAATGATTTGCAAAATGGTTAAAAGTATATTGGAAGTGTAACAATGCCTCTTCTTTTGAGTTGGTTTCCAGGTTTCCAAAATGAGTGAATAGGCCACAAAGCAATGGGTGTTACTGCTTTTTCTTGTTTCCAGCTTCAGTGTATAAGGATTCTAAGTCTTCCTCTCAAATTATTTGAAAAAAAAAAAAAAAAAAGTGAGGTGGACTTTGGAAATTTTGATTTAGTAATGTTAATCAAGTTTGAAGAGAAATAAAATTAAGTAGTTTTAGTTCAGCATCTTTTAAGAAAGCCAAATTATTATTATTATTGGTTTCTCCATCTTTTTTCAATTATTTATGAATTATAGAACCAAAGGAGAAACTAAAACTCCTGACAGTCATGTGCCTGTCACATAGGAAGATCTTATTGTGTCATATAACACCAGGTACCATTCTCTGTTTTTTCTTGCTTTCTACTGCAGGGCTATACCAAGTCCATTGATATTTGGTCTGTAGGCTGCATTCTGGCAGAGATGCTATCCAACAGGCCCATCTTTCCGGGGAAGCACTATCTTGACCAGCTGAACCACATTCTGGGTAAGGTTCCTAGGCACAATAGGGGCTAGATTTACCCAGTTCATCTACCCACAGTTTACATCAAAGTCATTTCATTAAATTAAGAGTTCTTAACAACTCTTTAACCTATGACAGACATGAGTTTTTAACCCTTCCTTAATTGAAAATGTCAGGGTCCCTTGCTCCCCTGGCTGGTGTTGCTCAGTGGGTTGGGTCGTCATCCCATAACCAAAGGGTTGCAGGTTCAATCCCTGGTCCAGGTGTGCATGATCCCTGGTCAGGGCACATATGGGAGGCAAACAATTGATGTTTCTTTCTCCCTTCTTCTCACTCTAAAAAAGCAATGAAAAAATGTCCTCAAGTGGGGATTAAAAATAATTAATGTTAAGGCCCCTTGTAAAAATTTGTTAGTAAGACTCCTGGCCAAGATGGAAGCGTAGGTAGATACACTTTGCCTCCTTGCACAACCAAAGAAGGACAACAACAAATTTAAAAACAAAAAAATAACCAGACCTGCCAGAAAATCGAACTGTATGGAAGACCAACAACCAAGGAGTTAAAGAAGAAACATTCATTCAGACTAGTAGGAGGGGCAGAGACAGGCAGAGAGGATGCATGGCAAGGTGGCAGCTAGAGGGCAGGGGGGTTCGTGGGGGCACAAGGTGGCTGCTGGCGAACCAGGTGGTCCCACATTTGCTTGTGGATTAACTAGGAGAAACAACTGGGGAGCAAGACAGACTGCGCAACCCAGGGTTCCAGCGTGGGAAAAGAAAGTCTCAAAATCTCTGGCCGTGAAAACCTGTGGGGGTTGTAGCAATGGGAGAAACTCCCAGCCTGACGGGAGAGTTCATTGGAGAGACCCACAAGGTCCTAGAACATACACAAACACACCCACCCTGGAATCAGCACCAGAAGGGCCCAATCTGCTTGTGGGGAGCAGGGCAAGTGACTAAAGGCCAGCCAAGAGCTAAGCAATGGGCATTGTTCCCTCTCTGACCCCTCTCCCACATACAGTGCCACCACACAGTGAAGTGGGTTGCCTTGCCCTGGGAAATACCTAAGGCTCCGCCCCTTACAATGTAACAGGTGCAACAAGACAAAGAAATACAGCCCAAATGAAAGAACAGACCAAAACTCCAAAGATAGAACTAAACAATGGAGAGATAGCCAACCTATCAGATGCAGGGTTCAAAACACTGGTAATCAGGATGGTCACAGAAAAGGTAGAGGCTATGCAAAGTGAAATAAAGAAAAATATATAGGAACCAACAGTGAAGGGAAGGAAACTGGGACTCAAGTCAATGATTTGGAGCAGAAGGAAGAAAGAAACATTCAACCAGAACAGAATGAAGAAACAAGAATTCAAGAAAATGAGGAGAGGCTGAAGAACCTCCGGGACAACTTTTTATGTTCCAGCATCTGAATCAGGGGTGCCAGAAGAGGAAGAGAAAGAAATGAGCTTACTTGAAAAAATAATGAAGGGGAACTTCCCCAATCTGGCAAAGTTAATAGACTCCCAGGAAGTCCAGGAAGCTCAGAGAGTCCCAAACAAGTTAGACCCAAGGAAGCACACACCAAGGCACATCATAATTATATTACTTGAGATTAAAGATAAGGAGAGAATCTTAAAAGCAGTAAGAGAAAAGGAGACTGATGCCTACAAAGGAGTTCCCATAAGACTATCAGCTCAAAAGAAACCTTGTAGGCCAGAAGGGGCTGGCAAGAAGTATTCAGTCATGAAAGGCAAGGACCTCCATCCAAGATTGCTCTATCCAACAATGCTATCATTTGGAATTGGAGGGCAGATAAAGTACTTCCAAGATAAGGTCAAGTTAAAGGAGTTCATCATCACCAAGCCCTTATTATAGGAAATGTTAAAGGGACTTAACTAAGAAAAAAGATAAAAAATGAACAGTAAAATGACAACACACAACTGTCAACACCTGAACCTTAAAAAAAAAACAACCTAAACAAACTAGAATAGGAACAGAACCACAGAAATGGAGATCACGTGGAGGTTATCAGTGGGGATGAGGAGAGGGGAGAATGGGGGAAAAGGTGCAGGGAATAAGAAGCATAAATGGTAGGTACAAAATAGTCAGGGGGAAGTTAAGAATAGTATAGGAAAAGGAGAAGCCGAAGAACTTACATGTATAATCCATGGATGTGAACTAAGGTCAGGGAATGCTGGTTGGAGGGAGGTGGTGCAGGGTGGAGGTGAATAAAGAGAAGAAAACAAATGGGACAACTGTAATAGCATAATCAATAAAATACACTTTAAAAAATTATTAAGCAAGCATTGGGAGGTGGTGTGAGAAGACATTAATTATCAAGGTCCATTCTCCCATTCAGCTGATGGTGTATGGTCAGTTTACTTTGGTGTTGATATTAACAGCTAATTATTTTATCTGATAGGTATTCTTGGATCCCCATCACAGGAAGACCTGAACTGCATAATCAATTTAAAAGCTAGAAACTACTTGCTTTCTCTCCCACACAAAAATAAGGTGCCATGGAACAGGCTGTTCCCAAATGCTGACTCCAAAGGTAAATATTATTTTGTTGATTATTTTTCTTAGGCTTAGCTTCCTGTTTGCATGTTTGTTGTACTTGTTAAATTGTTAAGTCAGTAGCCTGAAAAGTTAGCCTATGGCTATTATACAGTGACTGTTTATTGGTCTCTTTTATTTAGGAGCAGTGGCAATAGAGTAAGAGTCTCAGAGTGACTGTCTAGTTTTCTGCCTTACAGTTTCTTTGCTACTTTGTAACGTAGATTACATTCACTTTTTTAGGGCTTAGAAAGTCCAGGATACTGCAAAACAAATTACTCTTTTTTTCATCTTATCATTTAGTAATTTTTATAGTCAGGTTTATTGAAGAATAATTTATGTAGAATAAAAGTAATGCTTTTTAATTGTGCAGTTCTTTGAATTTTGACAAACATATACGGTAATGTTACCAGCACCACAATCAAGATAATGAAGTAGTTCCTTCAACCCTGAAAGTTGCCTTGTGCTCTTTTGTACTCAGCTCCCTCCCTTTGTCCTTGGCAATTTCTGATCTCATTTCTGTCCCTATAATTTTGTCTTTTATAGAATATAACACATATTCAATTATACAGAAAGTAGCCTTTTATGCCTAGATTCTTCCACTTGAGATTTTATTGTTGTTTGTATCAGTCTCTTCAATAAATGGTACTGGAATAATTAGACATCTATATGCAAAAAGGAGAAAAGGAACAAAAACCTACTGAGACTATTAAGCTTTGTGAAGAAAACAGGATGATCTTCAAGACCTTAGGTTACATGAAGATTTCTTAGATAGGCTTCCAAGAGCATGATTTATAAAAGAAAAAAGTAATATATTCACCCTGGCCAGGGTGCCTCAGTTGATTGGAGTGTTGTCCCGTAAACTGGAAGGCTGCGAGTTTGATTCCCAGTCAGGATACACGCCTGGGTTGTGGGTTCAGTCCCATTTGGGGCGAATGCCATCGATGTTTTTCTCTCTTTCCCTCCCTTCCCCCTCTCTTAAAAAGAAAATGTAATACATTAGATTTTATTCTTTGATCTTAAGTTAACTTTGTTTAATAATTGTATTATACTTTATTCTTAACATGTATCTGTTAAATATATTAAGTAGCAATTTTTTTTAACTTCATACTATTATATAAAGCTGTAATAGGCAGAATAATAACCCCACCCCTGAAGTTGTCTGCATCCTAATTCCCAGGTTTTGAATATGTTAGACTACCTAGCAAAGGAGAATTAAGGGTGCTAAATTCAGCTGACTTTAAGACAGGGAGATTATACTGGATTACCTAGGCAGGCCTAATGTCATGGCCACTGTCCTTAAAAGTGGAAAGAGAGAATCAGAGTAGGGAACCAGAGAGAGAGAGAGAGTGGCTTGCTAGCACCTTGTGCTTGTCGTTCCATGTTTTTCTTTATCTCCATACATATGCATATTTTTACCTAATTAATTATTCCTAGAGGTCATTCTTAATGGAATTGTCTTGAGTATTTTTCCATGTCGGTACATACATCTAGTTACTCTAATGATTTTACAATATTTTCATCCAGTCTTCTGTTGAAAGTAGCTTTTTCTAATTTTTATTTTATGTATGCGTAATTTTTAAAAATATTTTCAGTATTTAGAAATAAAACATTTTATTTAATTTTTTATTTTTTTAGAGAAGGGAAGGGAGGGAGAAAGAGAGGGAGAGAAACATTGATGTGAGAAACATCAGTTGGCTGCTTTGCATACATGCACTGACTGGGAACAGAACCTTAAACCCAGGCATGTGCCCTGAATGGGAATTGAACTGACGACCTTTCAGTTTGCAGGACAACGCTGAACCAACTGAGCCACAAGCAGCCAGGGCACGTGTATATTTTTTAAATTTTAACAGCTGTCTACTTGTTGAATTTGTTTCATGTGTTAAACTGAGTTAAGGTTCAGAAACATTTGGTGTTTAAAATTGAATTTCTTTTAGATATAGAGGGAACTATCCTTTAAAATCTCTATTATAGCCCTGGCTGATGTGGCTCAGTGGATTGAGCACTGGAGTGCAAACCAAAGAGGCGCTGGTTCGATTCCCAGTCAGAGTACATGCCTGGATTGCGGGTCAGGTCTCCAGTTAGGGGGCTGCAAGAGGCAACCACACATTGAGGTTTCTCTCCCTCTCTTTCTCCCTCCCTTTTCCTCTATCTCAACATAAATAAATAAAATCTTTAAAAAAAATAAAATCTCTGGTAGAAAGGTAGTATATTATCATGGTAGACAGTTTGAAAGTTTAGAAAGAATAGGTAAGAGGATAAAAAATACTCTTTAATTACCAGAATCCCAACATAACCTATAACATTTTGCTGTACCAATGTGTACACATCTTCTAAGTAGTTAGAAATTGTAGGATTTTAAAATTTAGAACTTCACATAATTGTACATATTCCTGATATGACTTGTATACAGTATGTGTCAATTAATGACAAGGATACATTCTGAGAAATGTATCATTAGGCAATTTCTTGTCATTGTGCAAACATCATAGTGTATTTACATGCAAACCTAGATGGTACAGTGACAGCTAGGCTGTAGGGAAGGTATGCCACCATTGCGTATGTGGTTCTTTGATGACTGAAATGTCATCGTGCAGCATGTGACTATTACATTGTCCCAAGCATGTTAACTAAATCTTATTTCCTGAGTTGCCTTTTTAAAAAGGTGTATATGTAACAAAACTGCATAATTAAGACTTCATGATAAATAAACCTTCCAGGCTTTCCTCCTGTTGGTTTTCTTACTGTTTTCTATAGTTAGTCATGAGTTTTGTGTAAGACTATTTGTAAGGCTTTTTAAAGCTTACTTTCCTTATGTTAAAGTTATGAACTTTGAGATTGCTCTGTCCTCATAATAATTAACACCACTAAAATCCAGAAAGTTAATTTTGAAATGTAGGTTTTGGATGAATGCAATGAAGCAGGGAAGGTCTGTAAATAGATTAAAGTGGAGAAATGGCATTGGTGGTGCTAGAGTGAGCAGTACAGCATCATGTGTTAGGAGCACAGGCTTTGCAGCCAGACCTCCTGGGTTCATTCCATAGCTCAGCAACTTAACTATGTGAACTTTGAACAGACTAACCTCTCTGGGACTCGGTTTTTCCATTTATAAAGTAAGGTTAGTAATAGTACATGTATCAGAACCTGTATCACAGGGTTTTATCACTGGCATTTGTGGGTCTAGATGTGAGATCTCGCAGGACTGAAACTTATTTATATATCTTGGACATCTTTCCACTCTGTAGTTATAAAGAATGACTACAGTGTTTCCTAGTAGGAATGACCCATAATATCTTTAGCCAGCCTCATATTGGACATTGAAATTTCCATCAGTTATCTATTGCTGCATAACAAACCACTCCACACTACAACTCAGGGCCTCAAGATGACCACTGCATATTTGTTCATAAGACCATTAGGCTGGGCACAGTTGGGTGGGTCTGCTGTGCTCACCTCAAGCTGCATGGTCTGAGGTGGCCTCACAGTGTCTTGCAGTTGATTCACCTCTCATCCTACACTGGAGCAGCCTGGGCCTTTCATGATGGCAGAAATATTCTAAAGGAGCCAGAGCAGAAGCTACAAGATCTCTCAAGGCCAGGTCTCAGAACAGCAGACACTTCTGCCACATTCTCTTGATAAGAGCAAATCACAAGTTCACCCTAGATTCAAGAACTGGGGAAATAAATTCACCCGTTGATGAGAGGAGCTATAAAAAATTTGTGGCCACATTTAATCTGCCTCCAGGTTGTTTCTGGTTTTTTTGTTTTGTTTTTTACTATTACATACATACACTTGTTTGTTTAATAAATAGATCTGAGTGTTCTCTGCCATCAAGGGTTTTAAGCCTTGGACATAAAACAGCAGCAGAAAGATTAAGAGCCTGCCTATAGGGAACTAACAGTCTGGATTTATATGAAAATGACATAAAGAAATGAATGGAAGACCTCAGAGAACTCAAGAAATTAAAACTTTTCAAGCTGAAACATTAGTGAATTTAAGTTTGGTTAATGACAGTTCACAGAAAAGGAAGTGTAAATGTCTCTTAAATATACGGAATGGTACTCATTTTTATTCATTATATAAGATATGAACTTTGAAAAATCGGTAGTTCTGTTTTTTTCCCCACTCATCATAGTAGCAAGCATCAATAAGTTCGATAACCCACTGTGGTCGAGGCTGTGGGAAATGGATGTTCTCAGAGACAGCTGGTGGAGTGTAAATTGGTTGACTCTCTCTGGAGGACAGTTTGGCAATTCTGTTGCATGTCTTTTGTTCCAGCAGTTCTGGCTGGGTATTGAACTTTTGGATTTGCCAACCAAATGGGGGAGAAGTGGTGTTTTAATTTGTTTTTTCTTTAACTAAGAGTGGGAATGAATATTTTTTCACAGTTGTTGGAAATTTCTGATTGCTGAGTCCCTCGAACCAGTAGTAGTATAGATTTTTCCTCAAAGGAGCCTAGCTTAAGATTCTCTCCAAAGTCTTGAGGGGGAAGAAATGATTATTATTCAGCAGATAGTGCTGGACTAGTTGAATAGCTTATTTGGAAGAAAATCAATTTAAATTATTACTCACATCAAAAATAAATCCAAAAGAATTAATGATTAAATACTTTTAAAAAAATATACCATTAAAAACTAACAGTATTTATAGAGCAGTATTTTTCTAATCTCTGCATGGAGAATGACTATATTCCTATAAGGTTTAAAAACAAAAAAAAAAAGATGGTAGATGTGATCACATAAAAGTTTTAAAACTTAAAATAGTTCAGGTGTGGACAACAGATATAAAATATTCTAAATTGAGTAAGATTTTAAAGGAGCCCTATCCTGTCATTTTGAAGGCAGCACAGCATAGTGGTTAAGCTACGTGCACTAGAATTGGTCTCACATTTTTGAAAAGTTAATTAACCTCTCTATTTCACAATTTCCTCATCTCAAATTGGGACAAATTGCATCCCTGCCCCCACAGTGTAGGATAATTTGGGAGAGTTAAGGGAATTATCAGTTATTAATGTTAAACCCATCATTAATATTATTAGTGTATAAAGAGCAGAGAGAAATCTTAAGACTTCATTGGATAAATAAATGAGCAAGGACAAGAATACAATTATAGAAATTACACAGTTAAGAAATTTACAGAATCATAATAAAGAAATTCCGAGATGAGCCCTGACTGGTGTGGCTCAGGGGATTGAGTGCTGGCCTGTGAACCAAGGGGTTGCCATTTCGACTCCCAGTCAGGGCACATGCCTGGGTTGCGGGCAAGGTCCCCAGTAGGGGGCACATGAGAGGCAACCACACATTGATGTTTCTCTCCCTCTCTTTCTCCTTCCCTTCCCCTCTCTCTAAACACAAATTTTTTTTAAAAAGTCAGTGATTTTTGATAAAAAGTTTTATAGCATGGGAAAATACTAATCAGTATTTACTGGGTAAATATTACAGCATTTATAATATATGCTGTGATCTCAATTGTGTACAAGAAAACACATGGAAAAATTCTACACAACATGTCAAATGATTTGCAGTGGTTACCATTGAATGATGGGGCTGAGGTAGCTGTGGTGACATAGATTTGAGGGTCAGCCATTTGAGTCCTCCTCAGTTCCACATGAACAGAACCTACTGCTCACTGACTTGGGCCTGAAGAAGGACTTGACTGGCTCTCATAACTGTCAAACCCAGTAGTGCTTGGATTCCTAGAAACAGTCACTTTGACTGGAACCTGGGCTCTAACTTTCAGGATTGCTTTCCTCAGTGCTCTTTCCTGTTTGTCTCTTTCTAATGGTCACAGGATGGCCACCAGCAGCTCCACTGACAGATTGCCTGCTCGTTTTAGCCCAGGTATGGGCTAGTACTCATTGCCTCTTTGTACCCATCCTAGCCTAGTCATTGTGGCCAAGGGAACCCACCCAGGTGACTGGCCAAGCCACTGTTATCATTCCCACAGCACAGCCAAGGAGGGTGGTCAAGCTTGAGAGCCCCCTATGGCAAGTGCATCTCCACATGGTCAGAGGGCAGTGGACACTGGCAAGCAAAAAAATCAACAGATGAAAAGAGACAAGGGATTCTGCATGAAAAAAAGTTGAGGAATTCTGTTCTTTCTCCTTCACTTTTGTTTATTTTTTAAGATTTAAAAACAATGGAGTCTATATAAGAAGTCTCTCCGTTTCTCATATAACCTACTGTTTGAAAAGCTTCTAGAGTGTTATTGTCCCTATAAATATACAAGTTGTAAATGCGATCATAAGCTATATCCTTTTTAATTACCCATGGAGGGTTATTAATTTGAAGCTTGGGTGAGAGTTCTAGGCTAATGATAGATTTGAGCGTTATTTAACACATGGCATTTGAAATCACGTAAGATGTTGAGAGGATAGAAGGAGATGTGTAAAAAGCTAGATAGATGAACCTTCAGTGGGCAGTGGAATAGCAACTCTTGAAGACTAGAGAAAGAATGAACAAAAAATAACTAGTACAATCAACATTTCACAGAAGTAGAGTATGGCATTATAATCAAGAGGACATGTTCAGTAGTCTCCATGCAACAGAGAGGCTTTCAATTAAGAGGTCATTGGTGACAACATAGCAGCAGTTAAAACATTAGTGTATGTAAGAAGTTTGAAATGGAAAGTGGAGACAGAAATGACTGGTTTAGGTGAAGGGCGCTGGTTGTGACCAGGCCACACATCACAGAGGATTGGCTTTAATTAGCAAGAGGATCTGCTCTTTCTGCAGTGAGGATGTGTGTGAATCTGGGTTGAGGGACATCCAAGAGGGTAATTCCCGGGAATCTCAGTTTTCTCATTAGCATCCTCAGTCAAATCTGCTGAGAGTAATGAGAGCCAGTAGACGGGAATGTCATGATTTAAGCCAGGCGAGTTGAAAAGCATCTTAGAATGGAGAACAGGCTGCTAGGGATTTCCTAGAGCTGTTGGTGGCCTTCATGAGGTTTTTAAAAAAGTCCTACATTTTTGTGCCACAATAGTCCTCAGTAGTGTGCTCCTTACACCTCTGAGGTCTCCAGGGCTTTTTAGGGTATCTGTGAGAATAAAACTATGTTTATACTAACACCAAGGCATTTTGTACCCTTTTCTCTGTGCTGCCTTCTGCACTGTTGATGCAGAAGCAGTGGTAAGATGCAGAAGCAGTGGTAAGAAGCAGTTGTAAGAGCCCCTCGACACAGGGTAAAGTGGTGGAAGTGCCATGCCCTCACAGCTAAAAACCAAGGCCAACCAATAAGAATGTCCTTATTGAAGTAGTAATAAATACTTTATTGAACCCCATTCTTCGCATATGTCTTACTAATGTTCTATATGACAAAATGGGAAATACACATAGAACATGTCTGCCACATATGAATGCTATGGTCTTCTCAAGGAAAATATTGGTGCAGTTTGAATTAATGAGCTGAAATAGCTGCCTTTTGAGATTGAATTATCAACAGTTTTTAAGAGTAGGTTTCTGTGATCAGAAAGTGGTGGTGACACAATTTGCACAGTTAGGTCTTTTTCTTGGGCTCCATTAAGAAACTTGTGTTGAGGCGACTTCCGGCCAAGATGGAGGCATAGGTAGACGCACTGTGCCTCCTCGCACAACCAAGATAGGGACAACAAAGATATAGAAACAAAATAACAACCAGAACTGACAGAAAATTGAAGTTTATGGAAGTCGGACAACC
>JAPYXV010001783.1:0-13765 GCA_028533065.1 Trachops cirrhosus | reverse complement strand
GGCATTTCTCCAAGGAGGACATGCAGAGGATCCAGAAACACATGAAAAGATGCTCAATATCACTAGCTATCAGAGAGATGCAAATTAAAACCAAAATGAGATACCACTTCACACCATTCAGAATGGCCATCCTAAATAAAACAACAGACAACAAGTGTTGGAGAGGTTGTGGAGAAAAAGGGACCCTAGTGCACTGTTGGTGGGTTTGCAGACTGGTACGACCACTGTGGAAAACATGGAATTTCCTCAGAAAACTAAAAATGGACCTGCCCTTTGATCCATCAATTCCACTGCTGGGACTATATCCTAAGAATCCTGAAACACTCATCCAAAAGAACCTATGCACCTCAATGTTCATAGCAGCACAATTTACAATAGCTAAGTGCTGGAAACAACCCAGGTGTCCATCAGTAAATGAATGGGTCAACAAACTATGGGACATTTACACAATGGAATTCTATGAAGCTGAAAGAAAGAAGGAGCTCATACCATTTGCAACAGCATGGATGGAGCTGGAAAGCATTATGCTAAGCGAAATAAGCCAGGTAATGAAAGCCAAATACCATATGATCTGGCCTTTAACAGGATCGTAAACAACAAAACAAAGAAACAAGTAAAATATAGCAAAGAACACTGAAATGGAGGACGGGATATCAGTGACCAGAGGGGAGAGGGGAGGGAATTTCAGGAGAGAAGGGAAGGGTTTACAGAACAAATATAGAGGACACATGGACAAAACTACGGGGCTTGGAAATGGAAGGGAGGTGGGGAGGGTCGGGTGGGTGGGCTGGAATGGGAATAAAAGAAAGAAACTGTAGTGAATAATCTAAAATAAAAATATAAAATGAAATAAAAAAATAAATGGAAGCCAACTGCACAAATATTTGATGTGTAATAAACATGTGCCGTGCCTGGTGTGGCTCAGTAGAGTGAGCACTGGCCTGCAGACCGAAATGTTGCCAGTTCAATTCCCAGTCAGGTCACATGCCTGGGTTGCGGGCTGGATCCCTAGCTGGGGGCATGCAAGAGGCAACTATGTAATAGATCTCTTATGCATTGATGTTTCTCTCCCTCTCTTTCTCCCTTCCCTTTCTCTAAATATAAATAAAGCAATTAAAAATATAAAAAAATAAAAATACGTATATATAATATTACACATTATATGTATTATTTGATGTCGACACCAATGGCATGTAGCAAAGTAAGTAATGAAGGAAGCAGATGAGTGGTCTGAGTCTAGACCTAGGGATTTTGGGTGATAGTCTAGAATTCTTACGTTGATGTTGTGACTCCCAGACAACACTCCTTGAGTGTCTCTAAAGACCACTCTAGGCTCTAAACAAACAATCCAAACTCTCAATTTTCTTATTTGTAAAATAAAAATAATTGTCACTTATACTTTCTCTCTTTAATTACTTTCCTCTTATTATCTCTTGATCCCACTCAAGCAGACTTCTATCCTCTCTTCACCAATACTACATTTGTCAAGGCTATGTTATTAATCCAGTAGTATCCATTTTACTTCATTTAGCAGCAGCATTTGACCTAAATGCCACATCTCCTAAATGGTATAGATACAAGATAGAGGGAAGCTGCATTGTACTCACTAGACTTTATATGAGCAAGAAACAAACTTTTATTGTTTTATAACAGTGAGGTTTCAGATTATGGTAGGCAGACTAATGATCACCCTGAAATTATCACACCCTCATCCCCTGGACATTGTGAATATATTTCCTGACATAATAAAATGAATTTTGCAGATGTGATTAAGATTACAACTTTGAGATGAGGAAATTATTCAGAGTTACCTGTTAGGGTCCAGTCTAATTACACAAGTCATTAAAACCAGAGAACTTTTCCCAAGTAGGTCAGAGAGATGCAATGTGTAAAGAACTCAACAATATGTTGACACTTTGAAGATGAAGTAAAACAGCCATGAGCAAAGGAATGCAGCAGTCTCTAGAAGCTGTCTACAGTAAGGTGTAAGAAGGGAACCCAGGACCTACACCCATGAGAAATTAGATTTTACCAATATGAAAGAGCAAGGAAATTCGGCCTTAAAGTCTTCCCAAAGGACCACAGCCTTGCCTGCACCTCAGTTTTAGTCTGGTGAGAACTGTGTCAGACTTCTGAACTACAAAACTGTAAGATAATAAATTTGTGTTGTTTTAAGCCACTAAATTTATGGTAATTTATTATGAGAATAAAGACTAATATAGAGGGTAGTTTTCTTACAGTAGTATATATCTGCCTATGCTGACTAATACTTACATGTAAAACATTGAAGCACATAGTAAAACATTCAGTAAACCTTATCTATAGCAATTACTTTTATTGTATAGAATAACTGTTTCATGTGACCAGTCCCACAGGAAAAACCACAGTGGGTTTCACTGAATAGGTATTTCAGATATTTCAGGATAATTCTGATGTTGATTAAATGGCAAAAGGTAATGAAAGTCTCCTAGAAGGGTCAGACGCTTTAATTTTGAGTGAAGACAAAGTGTAGTGGCTGTTGTTACTTCATCAGTATCAAACTTGACAATTTAGGACAAGCAACAATTGTCCCATATCAACACAGCCTACCTTATAAACTCTTTCCACAGGCCCTCTCTCTCAGCAAGTATCAGCCGCCCTGATGTCCTAGAGACCACAGATAAGAAAAAGTGAATAAACAGTAAATATACACTATAACCATGTGAATTTGACTTGGAATTCCTAAGGAGAGAGTTAGATTGAATATGCAAGGCCTCATTCCTCTGAAGTGCTGGAAAAAAATATTTTCCAGACCTAGAACTTGCTCCCTTGGTTTTTCTATTCTACCATATACTTTTTCAATGAATAAATGATCACATTTTCCCCCAAAGCCAGTGATTCCTAAAAACTCTTCCAAATCTTTTCTGGAATTCTTCCAAAAATAAAAAAAAGAAAGAAAAGAAAAGAAAGGAACCCACAGAGGCCACAGAGGAAACTAGTTCAGCTTTAACATATTCTTTGGCATTTTCACCATGGTTGTACCTTGGACTAGGGAGTATGCCTTGAATGACACATTCTCCCAGCTTGTGAAATTGTGATCCTAGAGGGCTATGAACTGTACAGGCCAACAGGAGCTACCGAAGCAAACACAGACTCCGCAGGAATCTAGACACTAAAGTCAAGGTTTACAGTAAGTGATGAATACCAACCAGTGTTCTGACCTAAGCATAAGCTTTTCTGAAATTCATACTTCAGTGTCTTAAAATGATTCATGCATAAAATACATATTTCTCTTATTTTAAAATTATTTTTAAAAACACATGGACCACAGGCTTAAACACTTCATCCATTTTCCACAACAGTGGACTGAGACAGTTTGATATGGTAAAATTTTTTCACCATACTTGCTATCGACACTCTTTCATCCCAGACACAACAGGATATTTTGTAAGGATGAGAGAGGGAAATAAGCTTCCTTTTTGCATGTCTACCTTGTCTTGACATGGGCCTGTCCATCGTGGCAGAGACCAGATGAGATTTTTAGGGAAACAGATGTTAAATCTTATCTCACCAGAGATTTCCTGTGAATGGAGACTGGCTGACACTCTGAGGCAGCAACACATGTTTAATTGAAGTTTAAGATTAAATTAACATTTCTCTAGCTGGAAGATCCTTGTTTCCCACCTCTGGAATTCTCTGTTCATGTTGAAATGCTCCCAGCATCTGTCATGCCTGGGCCTCTTGATGCTGTGATACCTGCCCCAGTTTTTCACTCCCCTGCCTGATTGGTAGCAACTCATTTTAGAGCCACCAGATGTAAATTCACTCCTGCCAGAGAGCTTTGTTGTGACAGAAGAATAATGGGAGAGATATAGACAGAGACTGAGAAGCAGAGATAGACAGGGAGAGATTTCTTTTTTAATATACTTAAATTATATTTTATTGATTTGAGTTCTCTTGATTTTCCCCCTTTACCCCCCTTCACCAAGCACCCCCCCACACTCCTCAGGGAATCCCCCATGATTATTCATATCCATGGATCATGTGTATAAGTTCTTTGGCTATTCAATTTCCTATACTGTACTTTACATCCCCATGGCTATCTGTTACTACCTATTCATACTTTTTAATCCCCTCACTGCTTCACCCATTCCCCCATACCACCCTCCTCTCTGGAACCATTAAAACTCTCTCTGTATCCATGATTCTGTCTCTGTTCTTCTTGTTTGCTTTTGTATTCAACTGTTGAGAATATATATAATATTTATATTATATTTATATATTATATATGTTATATTATATATATATAATGTGCCATTTTATTGTTCAGTTTTTATTTTGTTTTTCTTAAATAAGTCCCTTTAAGATTTTATATGGTAATGGTTTGGTGATGGTGAATTCCTTTAGTTTTTCTTGTCTTGGAAGCTCTTTATTTGCCCTTCAGTTCTAAATGGTATCTTTGCTGTGTAGAGCAATCTTGGTTGTAGGTCCCTGCTTTTCATAACTTTGAGTATTTCTTGCCAATCCTTCTAGCCTGTGAAGTTACTTTTGAGATATCAGCTGACAGTCTTATGGAAACTCCCCTGTAGGGAACTAACTGCTTTTCTCTTGCTGCTTTTAAGATTTTCTCTTTATCTTTAACCTTTGGCATTTCAATGATGTGTCTTGGAATGAACCTCTTTGCATTCATCTTGTTTGGGGCTCTCTGTGCTTCCTGGACATGCATGTCTATTTCCTTCACCATTATTTTTTCAAATAGATTTCCAATTTCTTGGTTTTTTTTTCTCTCCTCCTTCTGGCACCCTATGATGCAAATGTTGAACCTCTGAAATTTGTCTCAGAGTCTGTTTACACTATCCTTGTTTTTTTGAATTTTTTCTTTTTCTTGTTCTGATTCATTTTTTTTTTTGCTTTCTTATATTACATATCATTGATTTGATTCTCAGATTCACTCTAGTGTTGTTTCCCTGTAAATTGTTCTATATTTCCATTAGTGTATCCTTCATTTCTGTCTGGCTCTTTCTTATGCTGCTGAGGCATTCACTATGTTCTTTGAGCATCCTTATAACCAGTGTTTGGAGTTCTGCATCTGATAGATTGCTTACCTGCATTTCATTTAGCTCTTTTTCTGGGGTTTTGATCTGTCCTTTCATCTGGGCCATGTTTTTTTGTCTTCTCATTTTGACAACCTCCTTGTATTGGTTTGTGTATATTAGGTAGAGCTGCTTTGATTCCATGTCTTGGTAGTGTAGCCTCATGTAGTAGGTTTCTTATAAGGTCCAGTGGCACAGCCTCTCCTACCACCCAAGCTGGGTATTCAAGATGTGCACTTCATGAGGGCTGAGTATACCCTCCTCTTACAGTTGAGCCTTGGTTGCTGTTGGCAGATCAATGAGGGGGATTTATTCTGGTCAGCCAGTTGCAATGATTGGCTGTGACCACTTGCCACCAAACTCTGACATCTGTGGAGGATCAGCTATGCAAGAGCAGGGTGGTAGTGCTCCAACATGGCCTGTAGTTGTCCACTGGGTGAGCTCATCCTGGTATTTCCTGGGTGACACAGACCAAAGTCAGCCCCTACCTGTGTTTTGTCCAAGGCCACCCTACCTGAGCTATAAAGCAATCTGAGAAGGCTGCTACTCATGCTGGGCTTGGAGATTCCCAGGTGAAGCCAAGCTGTGAATCTAGGCTGGCTGCTGCTAGTACCAGGACTGGGCCTCACTGAGGCCAGCTCTTACCTTTTTCATAGGATTTAGGAAGTTGTGAAGCATGAACCAAGACCAGCTGGTCATATGGAAAAGCAGCTTGGGTGGGGCAGGGTCTCTGGAGATCTTTAAGGCAGGGCAGATAGTGTTAGCCAGGTTTATAAAATCTCAGATATGGCACCAACTTGCCACCTGTGTGAAAGGGTGTGGTTTAGGAAAGGGACAATGGTCTCTGCTTGTCTTGATGTCAGATACTTCAGTTTCCCCCTGAATACCACTGGTGCCTTTCAAGCTGCTACCCCAGTGCTGGAGCTCAGAGGGAGTGAGTCTGAGTAGGTAAGTCCTTGTGTAGGTTCTTTAAGAGGAATTGCTTGGGGCTCCAGAAGTTTCTTCCACTGACTCACTTCCTGATGGGGACCTATCTTTCTTGCACTGAAATCCTGGGCTTGGAGGGCTTGGACTCCTCACTCCCAAGATATCCCTCCTAAATTTTTATCCACCACACATGGGTGAGGGACCAGACCATTCCACATCTACACCCCTCCTATCATTCTGGATGTATGTGGTTTCTTTAATTCCATAGTATTCAGACTTCCATTCAACTCAATTTATGATGGGTCTGAGTGATGGTCCTTCTATATTTTAGTTGTAATTTTGATGTGGTTGTGTGAAGAGGTGAGCCTTGTCTGCCTATGTTGCCATCTTGACTGGAAGTCCTAGAGACTTCTTGACTTAATTTTTTTTATTGTTGTTCAAGTACAGTTGTCTCCATTCCTCCTCACTCCCCACTACCCAGCCATCCCCACCTCCCACTCCTGATCCCACTTGCCCTTGGTTTTGTCCATGTGTCCTTTATAGCTATCCCTGAAGACCCTTCCCCATTTTACCCTCATTATCCTCTCCCCTCTCCCCTCTGATTACTGTCAGTTTGTTCTTAATTTGAATGTCTCTGGTTATATTTTGCTTGACTTAATTTTGAAATTGTCTTGTGAGTAGGTGTATTGCCTATTTGTGAACTAATCTTCCATGCAGTAAAGAAACTAACTCACTGATGAGAGAAAGGTATGACCAGAGATATGAAGAAGTGAAGTCAGAGACCACAGAATGCAATGGTTCATATACCAGAGGGAACAGAGGACTGAAGTTATAAAAACACAGGAAACTTCCTTCATAAGATAAATCTTAATTTATCCAAGTGTGCTATAAACAGAGTATTTTTGTCTAGGGTGGGGTCAGCAGGCCATTGAGGTGGCTGCTTTTGTTTCCCAAGATACTCTTCGCTCTTGGAGTCCTCTCAGATTACTGCCATCCCCACTGCACTCACGTCAGGAAAGTCTTCTTCACTCCTGAGTCTTCTTCATTAGTAACTTCACTAATGAAGTCACACCTTCATTAGTCTTCTCTTCCCAACAGCACTACCAGGAACACTTGTCAAGATGTCTGCCCTGCTTAAGGTTCACAACCAGGAGGGCTCAGGGATGCTGAAGTTACTCTCTTCTACCTCTCTCTCCATTCCACTGCTTCCCTGGGAGATTGACTATAAATAAAAATCTTATTCTCAGGAGACCTGCCCAGTTTTAATATAAAACAGATCACAATATTATAACACACACAAAGAGAAGGGTATTTTCATATGAGATTAGAGTGTATTCTTTGTATTTTTCATAGAGTCAGAGATGTTAGAATTTCCTGACTGTCATCATAGAATTTTTCTTACCTAGACTTTAGGTTTGGTTCCTCCATTAACTTTATACATTACTCTAGCAAGTATCTTCACATTTCAGAATTGAAATTTGTTCTTTAGTAAATGTGGGAGTTGGAGCAAATCATCTAGAAAATTTTCTGCAGGGTTTTCTTTCTGCAAGTGAAATTACCTAGACAACTAGCATTTATTACATATAAAGAGGTATGAGATTTGTTTCTGTCTCTCCAGAAGATTATAGTAGTAAAGGATTATGGTCAAAGTATAGACAACTTTAATTTTAAAATGTCTATGCTAAAGGAATATGATCCAGGAAAGAGGAGTGTGTGGGAGACTGAGGCAACAGAAATGGATTCTGGGAAAAGAAAGTACTTAAAGAAAGAGTAATGTTAATGGTCTCTTTCTGGGCTATCCTTTTTCCTGAGTATGTCAATATGTTTTAATTACTTGTGCCACTTTCTTAATTACTATAGTTTTATATTAAGTCTTGACATCTGCTAGTATAAGAACTACATCTTTGTTTCTCTTCTTCAGGCTTGTCTTTCTTTTTCCATATATATTTTAATATCAGCTTGTCAAATTCCATTTTAGAAAGCAATGAAAGTTTTGATTTAATTTACTTTGAATCTATTGATCAACTTAGGGAAATATGCCTTCTTTATAATATTGAATCTTTCAATCTATGAAACATTATCTATCCCTCTAGTTCCTTAGGTCTTTTACAATTTCTTCTCAAATTATTGTAGTTTTTACTTACAGGTGTTATACATCATTTGTTTGATTTATTTCTAGGATTTTGGTAGGTTTCTATACTATTGCTGAAGGTATATTTTTAAAACTTTATTTTTTTTGTTTGTTGATTGTATATTAAATGCAATTAATTCCAAAACAGTGCTTTGTATCTAGCACCTTAGTAAATTTATTCTAAAGTTTATCTACATATTGTTTTACTTTATGATTTATAAAATCATGTTGTCTGTAAATAATGATAATTTTATTTAATAATTTTTTATCTCTAGTAGATGGCCACCCAAAGCTGTCCAGTCTTAATTCCTGAAGCTGTAAATATTACACTTTTTAGAAAAATGATTATTTGAGATGTAATTCAATTAAGGATCTTGAGCTAAGGAAATTGTCCTGCACTATCTGGATGGGCTCTAAATACAATCAGGAATATCTTTATAAGAGAAAAGGAAGGGCAGGTAACAGAGACACACAGAGGGGAAACTGATATGAACACAGAGGTAGAGATTGGAGTGATGCAGCCACACACCTAGGAATGCTGAGTCAACCATCAGAAACTAGAAGAAACAGTAATGAATTATCCATTAGAGTTCCCACAGTAAGCATGATTCTGTCAAATTTTGGACTTCTAGTCTCCACACCTGTAAATAGAATATATTTCTGTCTTTTAAACCATTAAGTTTGTAAAAATTAGTTACAACAATCAGAGAAAACTACCACACCATCCTAATGGCTTTTTAAAAATCAGATATCAGAGATTTAATATCATTTTTAAATATAAATTGAGTTAAAAAGTGAACACAACTTTCTTCAATTTTATAACATAAAACAGTCAGATTTGTTTCAAACTATTCAGCTAGTACTGTAAGTTGAAGTCTATGAAAACATTGCCCAAAAAGAAAAACACAGTATTTATAAATGGTTGAAAAATAATTAGATAATGTTTAAAATAGAATATGCAAAAAACCTATTCTTTATTTTCTTTTAATGCTTTCTTTTTCATTGTGATTCTATTACTGTTGTACCAGTTTTTCCACCTTTGCCCCCCTCTACCCATCCTAATAGCTCTTATTTCTTTTTCTTGCTTTCTTGCTTCAGCTGGGACTCCAGGCAATGTTAATAGAAGCATAACAGCAGATATCTTTCTTGCTACTCAGCAGTAAAACTGTAAATAGTTCAGCATTAATTGTGATATTAGTTGAAAGATTTTTAAAAGAAATCCATGAAGTAGTTTAGAGCAATTCTTATCTATTCCTGGTTTGCTAAGAAATTTTGTGAACTGATATTATAGTTGATCAAATTATTTTCTGAATTTATTGAGATAACATGGTTTTTCTCCATTATTCCAATTATGTGACAAATATGCTGATTGATTCTTTAATGCTAAACAAGCATTGCATTTCCAAAACAAACACAACCTGTCCATGTTCTATTATCCTTCTATGTTTCTCTGGATTTCATTTGCTAATGTTTTGTTGAGAATTTTTGTATCTGTGTTCATAAAAAAGATTGGGTTATAATTTTTCTTTCTTATAATGTCCTTGGTAAGTTTCTGAAATCAAAGTTAGCTTGGTTTTATATTACTAACTGGGAAGAGTATGCTCCTCTTCTATTTTCTGAAATAGTTTCTCTGAGATTGGTTTTATTTCTTCCTTCAATGTTTGGAAAAATTCATGTGCATTTATGTGGGCATGGAGTTTTGTTACAGTAGGTTTTTAATAATGGATTGAACTTGGTTGACAAAATAAAACTATTTAGATTCATTTTTTGCTAGTATCAGTTTTCATAAACTGTATTTTATAAGAAATGTGTCTATTTTTATCTTTGTTGTCAAATATGCAAGCATAGACTTGTTTTTTCTTTTAATTATCTGTAAGACCATAGTGATGTTTTCTTTTAAATTCCTGATATTTGTAATTTGTGACTTCTCTCTTCCTACCTTGTTAGTATTAATAGGAATATTCAGTTTTATTAATGTTTACAAAGAATTTGGTTGTAATAATGTTTTTACCATATACTTCTTTTCTTCATTAAAATCTGCTCTTTGTTATTTTTTTTCTCCACTTTCTTTGGGTTTAATTTTATATTTTTCCCAATTTCTTGAGATAAATACTTCAATCAATAATTTGGGCCTCTTATTTAATAGATGCATTTATGACAAAAATTATTTAAGAATGGCTTTAGCTGAATCTCAAAATTTGTCTATATTATATTTTCATCATCATTCAATTCCAAATAGTTTTTATTTTTCAGCACTTCTTTAACACAAGGATTATTTACAAG
Source organism: Trachops cirrhosus (assembly GCA_028533065.1). Lineage (NCBI taxonomy): Eukaryota > Metazoa > Chordata > Mammalia > Chiroptera > Phyllostomidae > Trachops > Trachops cirrhosus. Next base: position 3,352 of record JAPYXV010001783.1, on the reverse strand, counting down.
TGTATTATTAATTTCAAGACATCTGACTATTTTCCAGTGTTTTTTGAGAAAGGATTTCAACTTTAAAACCATGAAATCAGGGAAAGTACTATATTACTCCCATCATTTGAAATTTTTTCAGAACATCTCTATGATGATAATGTAATCAACTTGATAAATACTCATCTTACACTTGAAAAGTATGTATTCTGTATATGTGGGGTACAAAGTCAAGTACATATCAAAAAAGGTGAAATATCTCATGGCTATTCAAAGTAAAATATTTGTTATCTCCACTTACTCCTCTACCACATGTGATATTCTATTTACATACCAAAATTTTATACATATTTTAGCCACGTAGGACTTCCCATCATTGCTTTAGTCTTCCTCACCTTTTTTCTATATGAGATAGTGCCTCAGTTTAATTTTCATGCAAAAATATTAACAATAATTACCATGATGTAAGATAAAAACCACATTAGTTTTGCTTGCAGATTTGAATGTTTTCAATGGGTATGAATTCCAAGTTGGCTGATATTTTCTTTCCACACTTTAAAGGTGACATTCCAAGATCAGGAACAAGACAAGGTTGTTCACTTTCATCACTTCTATTCAAAATAGTATTGGAAGTTTTACTCACAGCAATCAGACAAGAAAAGGAAATAAAAGGCATCCAAATTGGAAAGCAGGAAACAAAACTCTCACTCTTTGCAGATGACATGATAGTGTAGATAGAAAATCCTGTAGACTCGGCCAAAAAATTGCTGGACCTAATAAATGAACTTGGCAAAACAGCAGGATACAAAGACAATATCCAGAAATCAAAGGCATTTTTTGTATACCAACCATGAAACATCAGAAGCAGAAATCAGGGGAAAAAATCCCATTTTATATAGCAACAAGAAAAATAAAATACCTAGGAATAAACCTAACCAAGGGGGTAAAAGACCTATACTCATAAAACTACACAACACTGAAGAAAGAAATCAAGGAAGACACAAACAAATGGAAACATATACTGTGTTCATGGATCAGAACATTTAACATCATCAAAATGTCCATACTACCCAAACCAATTTACAAAATCAGTGCAATACCTATTAAAGTACCAGTGACATATTTCACAGATATAGAACAAACATGTCAAAAATTTATATGGAACCATAAATGACCCTGAATAGCTGCTCCAATTTTGAAAAAGAAGAGCAAAGTAGGAGGGATCACAATACCTGATACTAAACTATATTACAAGGCCACTGTAATCAAAACAGCCTGGTACTGGCATAAGAACAGACAGATAGACCAATGGAACAGAACAGAGAGCCCAGAAATAAACCCAAGTCTCTATGATCAATTAATATTTGACAAAGAGGGCAGCAACATAAAATGGAGTAAAAATAGCCCCTTCAATAAATGATGTTGGGAGAACTGGACAACTATGTGCAAAAAAAAAAAATGAAACTTGAGCACCCACTTACACCATACACAAAAATAAATTCAAGGTGGATAAAGACTTAAATATAAGTCATGACACCATTAAAGTCCTAGAGGAGAACATAGGCAGGAAAATCTCAGATATTGTACGCAGAAATATTTTTACTGATTTGTCCCCTAGAGCAAGGGACATGAAGGAAAGAATAAACAAATGGGATCTCATCAAAATAAAAAAGCTCCTGCATGGCTACAGAAAACAGTATTAAAAAGAAAAGGGAACCAACTGTATGGGAAAACATATTTGCCAATGATACCTCAGACAAGGGTTTAATCTCCAAAATGTATAAAGAACTCACACAACTCAACTCTAAGAAGACAAACAACCCAATTAAAAAATGGGCAAAAGATTCAAATAGACACTTCTCCAAGGAGGACATAGAGAACCCAGAGACATATGAAAAGATGCCTAGCATCACTGGCCATCAGAGAGATGCAAATTAAAACCACAATGAGATACCACCTTACACCAGTCAGAATGTCCATAATAAACAAGGCAACAATGAACAAGTGTTGCAGAGGTTGTGGAGAAAAGGTGACCCTAGTGCACTGTTGGTGGGATTGCAGACTAGTGCAACCACTATGGAAAACAATATGGAACTTCCTCAGAAAACTAAAAATGGATCAGCCTTTTGACCCAGCAATTCCACTGCTGGGATTATACCCTAAGAGCCCTGAAACACCAATCCAAAAGAACCTATGCACCCCAATATTCATGGAAGCACAATTTACAATAGCCAAGTGTTGGAAGTAACCAAATTGCCCATCAGTAAATTGATGGATCAAAAAACTATGGTACATTTACACAATGGAATTCTATGCAGCTGAAAGCAAGAAGGAGCTCATACCCTTTGCAACAGCATGGATGGAACTGGAGAGCATTATGCTAAACGAAATAAGCCAGTCAGTGAAAGACAGATACCATATGATCTCACCTTTAACAGGAACCTAATCAAAAAACAAACAAACAAGCAAAATATAACCAAAGACACTGACATTGAAAACAGGCTGACAGTGTCCAGTGGAGAGAGGGGAGGGAATTTCAGGAGAGAAGGGTGGAGGGTTTACAGGAACAATTGTAAAGAACACATGGACAATAACAGGGGGTGGGTGGAAACAGGGGAGAGAGGTGGGAAGGGCTGGGATGGGGGAAAGGGCAGAAAACTGTACTTGAACAACAATAATTATTTTAAGTGGCATTGCAACGTCACCTTACTTCCACAAATTCTGTTTAGAAGTCAGCATAAATTCATTTGTGGCTTCTTTGTCGGAAATGAGTCTTTTTCCTCTGGTATTTATTTGTTTGTTTCAGTTTTCAGTTTTTTTAAATCCTCACCCAAGGATATGTGTATTGATTTTAGAGAGAGAGGAAAGGTGAAAGAGCGTCAGAGAGAGAAACATCAATGTAAGAAAGAAACATTAATCAGTTGCACCCCCAGTGCACCATACATGCCCTCACCAGGGATCAAACCAGCAACCCAGGTATGTGTCCTAAATGGGAACCAAACCCACAACCTTTTGGTGCACAAGGCAACACTCCAATCAACTGAACCACCTGGCTATGGCAGAAATTTTTCTTACTATAATGTCCCTGGGTATGGGTTTCTTTTGACTTTATAGAGATTCTTGAATCTTTGGAACTTTTTGAGCTATTATTTCTTCTAATATTGCTTTGGTCCAACTATTGCTGTCTTCTGTTTTTGTAATTCTGATTAAACACACATGTTCTTTCTCATATTTTCCATCTTTTTTTCTTTATGCTTTTATCTGAGTATTTTCTTGCTGACATTTCCATTCATGAATCCTCTTCTGCTGTCCCTAATTTATTGTTATTGAATTAATCATTTCAGTTATTATATGGTTCAATTTTAGTGTCCCC
>JAPYXV010001782.1:0-13766 GCA_028533065.1 Trachops cirrhosus | reverse complement strand
GGTTGGCTATCTCTTGGTCACTTAAAAGGATGACTTCTGGGGCTTTCAATTCTCCTTCTGTTTGAGCCATCTTTCTGCTGTTTTTTGTTTTGTTTTGTTTTGTTTTTTGGTCTTGTGGAGCTCCTGTAGTGAGGGGCGGGGCCTTAGGAGTTCACCAGGGCAGGGCACCCCAGTCACAGGGTTGTGATGCTGTACGTGGGTGTGGGGTCCGAGACGGAACAATGGCGCTTGCTCTGCTCTTTGTAGGACCCCAGACCCTTCCGCCACTTTCCGCAAGCCAACCGGGCCCCTCTGGCACCAATTCCGGTGTGGGTGGGCCTGTGCACCCCGCGGGACCTTCCTTTTCAGTCAGTGCCCCAAAGCTCTATTTCCCAGTGCTGGGACCCTGAGTTGCGTGCAGTGTCTTGCTTCACAATGGCCACCTCGCTGGGTCTGCCGGTCGCCAACCCCTGGCCGGGGCCCACCAGCCACCGCTGCTTGTGAGCCCAGGGTCTGCCTGCCGCCGCCGGGGTGCTCAGCTCTCGCTCTGCGTCCCTCGCCCAGCCCGACTCCGCCCCTCCTATCGGTCTGGATGAAAGTGTCTATTTTTAAATCCTTGGGTGTCCGACTTCCGTACACTTCAATTTTCTGTCAGTTCTGGTTGTTATTTTGTTTCTATATCATTGTTGTCCCTATCTTGGTTGTGCGAGGAGGCACAGTGTATCTACCTATGCCTCCATCTTGGCCAGAAGTCCAAATTGAGCTACTTTAAAGCGTTAAATTAAGGAAGGCTCACTAAATAAGTCGGGGTTGTACCGTATCCAGAGTGTGAGTCCTGAATGACCCCCTCTAAGTACAAGTTCAGGACGTGCTGGGATTTAATGTACTTATTTTTATTTCTTATGACATTATTTTATAACAATTTGTTTTCTCTACCATTTTTTTATCCTCAGACTTAAAGTTTTCTTCTTTTCCTTTTCTGCCTCATTCTTTCCTCACACTCTTTTTCTCCTTCACCCACTCGGTTTTCCCCAGTTGCTTCCCTTCCTTTTTAGGTGTGTGTGTGCTGAGACGCGTCAGCGAGGCAGGTCGGACACTGCTCTGCTTAGAGACCTGCCTGCAGAGCTGGCCCTGGGCTGATGTCTGGGAACTTAGACTCTTGAGGGGGGCTCCCACCATTCCCTAAATGAAAAGAATGTCTCCCTGTGCTGGACTTCCTTCTGGGAGTCTGTACATGCTAGGTGGAAGGTGCCCGGAGAGCTGGTCTTCGGTAAAAACCCTGGGCTTCTGGGGTCCGGGAGTGTCCCGGGTAGACCAGACCTCACACCTGTTGGAGGAACTGGGCGCATCCTGAGTGACTCCACTGGGAGAAGACTCAGAAGCTCACACTGGTTTCCTGAAGACTTTGCTCTGTGCACCTTTCCCCTCTCCGATTTTGCTTTGTGTCCTTCCTCTGCAGGGGAATTCTTGCACTCCAGGGACAATGCAGCCTTTTCTCCAGGCCCTCATCCCCCTTTGCCTTCTAGCCCTGGTCTTCTGGCAGCTTCAGTGTTAATTCTGCAAATCCTGAATTTACTGCTTGACATTTGAATAAATTTGCAATGAGAAAAACCCTTTCTGTTGTGTCCTGTGAGTCTTGTTAGGGAATCCTTGAGCCTAAGGGTGGTCTAGGGAACCCCTCCACCCCCACCCTGACACGGAGAGGCAGAGATGGGCTTCCCTAGAACTACCCAGACTCTGAAATATGGTGAAAGCACTGTTGGGGAAGGAGGGGGATGAAGGGGCCGGAGATGACACGTGCCTGGTGTCAGGATGCCTGTGGAGATATGGCTGGTGTAAAACAGCAGATCAGCTGCTGCCTGCCGTGAAGGGAAAGGTTACCTATGGTATTTGAATGCGATAGCTGCAACTCAGGAAGAACTGGCTGGCTGGCTCCCCGGGTGCTTTTGGCGGCGCTGGTTAAAGTGAGGGTGGAAAAGTGCAGCCTGGGCGATGCCTTTGGTTCCTTCTCTCTCCCAAATGGGAGAAAAAAGGGCCCTACTCTTCTCAGAGGTGAGCTTCAGATGGGCCAAAGAGGTTTGACATTTGCATTTGTTCTTTTGTCTGAGAGGGAAGGACAAAGTCAGTCCCCAGGGGCAAGCCATTAGATAAATTAGAGAAAAAAACAAAGAAGGGAGCAACGCAGCTACCCCCTAACCCCCTAACCCCCCTCCCACCCCCTGCGTTCCAGCCTGGATCTCCAGGCAGCTGTAATGTCAACTCTGTAATGATTATTTACTGCGCGATGTGGTAAATTTGAGTAAATTTGCAATGAGAAAAAAAAGATGGGAGAGATTTTTAAATGGCTTTTTGAGGCTGTGGCATCTGGATGAAGAAACATGTTATAGACTTGTCATTTCATGGATGCTAGAGGGACCATCCCCATTAGGAAAACTGCAAAAAGAAAAAAAATTAGTGGAACATAACTTTCTTGCTTTTTTTTTTTTTGCCACTGATGGGCATACTAGAATTTAAACTCTTTGAATGTTAAACAGAATAAGTCTCCATCCTGATGATTTTTACTATGATTTTGTTTATTGGAGCCTCTAGGGAAAGGCATTTGACATGCAAAAAGGGGCACTCACCAGCTGAGAACACACTTAGGAGTTTTAAAAAGCAGTTTTCAGTAGCTCATGACCTCCTCCCCTAAGGTGTATCAGACCCTAACATCCCTGTAAAACACTGGCCCTTACAGGTCAATGTTTTTCTTGCCTGCTGTGCGTGTTTTTGCGTAGGTCATCTAGAACTCTGAGAGTGACGAGATCGAAAGTGCTTAGGAAAGACCTGCTTATCACCTGGGCTTGAACCTGGTCCTTTGGCCCTTCAAGCGCCTGCCTTTTCTGTTGCCAAAGTAATGCCTTTGGGCTTGCTGGAACCCTGAATTCAGGACTCCCAATTGCCTGGGTTGGACCGTGAGCTGGAACCTGACAGTATCTGCTATGGGGCCGTTTCAGCCGCAGCTTGACCTATCTGAACTGAAAGCTGGCACAGGCTCAAAGGGCGCGACCTCACCTGTGGGACCAGGGCAGGTGTAGGGGACTTGTCCGGACCTTACACTGTGAGATTGTCACCATGGAGTTTGGCTTGTCTATCCGGGTTACATTCGGATGTCCACAGGAAAGGGTTTGGGCTCTGATGGGATCATCTGAAACCCAGCTACTGATAGGCTCTGTACTTCTGACGGAGACTGATTGCATTCTAACCAGAGATTGCTGCTGGTAGCTGCCAGGTCGGGGAGGCGAATCACAGGGCCCATGACTCTCCTGACAGGTGGGACTCTGACACCCCCCCACCCCAGATGCCTTGCTATGTTGCTTGCTGTGTTTAGCTCCCCGCCCACCCTGGATTAGCTATAGTTTGCAACAGAGGACCGAAGGCCCGATGGCCTGACTCCCCTCCCCTTTCCTGGTGCACACACCTAGTGAGGCAGTTGCATTATTAGATGCTGCCTGCTCCAGAATAGGCTGCTTCGCTGGATAAAAGATGAGATGAAAGGGATGGTAGAGGGGGCGGTAATGTAAACCCATTTTGAAAATTGTTGAAAATGCAGGATTTCCTCCCCACCAATTTCTGAACACGATTATTTTTGGTTTGCTCGAATAAACCTGTTTTCCTGTGTGAAGGCCCTTGCATACATCCCTTCAGGGTTGGATAATGGTCGGGGTGACTTTAAAATTTAAGGTGAAGTTATGGTGGCTGTGTGGGACACACTGAGTTTCAAACCACAAGGGCCCCAGCCCCTAGGGAGGTGGGGGTGGGGCTGGCAGGAGAGGCACTCATGCTCTGGTTTTCAGACTGTCCCTGACAGCTTCCCCTCTTCCCGAAGGAAAACCCCCTGGCTGCTCGGGCTGGGAAGCTTTCAGTTCCAAGGGCTGGGAAGCTTTCAGTTCCAATCTCCTGCTGAGCCTGTGATCACAGCTGACAGCTCTGACTACAGGACAGCAGGCGGTGGCCTGGCTCCTGCACCGCCCACACAGAACACCTCCAGATGCCTGCACACTGCACTGGTGTCATGCACAAGACAGCCGTTTGTAACCGACAGCCTCAGGCAGTCCCTCTGAATCCAAGGACCGAATTGGATTCATTGGAAGGAACTGGAAGGCTGTGGCGGGAGTTCCCACCACGGGAGAGCACATGGGGGTCCTGCTAACCTGTGTGCCTGGCTGAGGTCTGCCCTGCTTGGCGTGCACCAGTAACTGTCAACTCTTTGTTTCCAGGGGATGACGTGTGCTCTCTGGGTTGCATTTCTCAGCCTGGAAAGGCCATCAGGGCAGCTGCAACTTATTGCCCAGAGCCCTGCTGTACCTCAGGTGATGCCTGGAGCCAGCAAAATGGCTCCCACCGAAATATAAGGAACAGGCTTTTCCTTTGCTGACCTTGCTTTGTGTCCTTTCACGGCAATAAATCATAGCGGTGAGTACAACCACATGCTGAGTCCTCCTAAAACGTCATTGAACCTGGAAGTGGCCTTGCGGGCACCAGCACAGAATGAAACAAGGACAAGGAGGATTAAAGAGACTTACAGGAAGGAACACTGCACAACACAAGGAGATGAGGAGACAGGGACATAGAAAGGAAACGGGGGCAAGAATCTATATAGCACTAGGTCTGAACTCGGTGGCTACTGGGGCCGTCACACCCAGGGTGGGTTCAAGGGCTCCCAACGCTGTTCAGAGGACAGTCCTTAGCTGACATTGGCACAGCCGCCCCAGGGAACAAAATGACCAATACTCCCAACAAACCAATGTCATGTGTGACGTATCGTCTACCAGGGCAGCTCACGCAAGCTGAGGAACAACTGTCCTTTACAGGAGGGACACGTAGGCAGGATTGAGAGCTCCCACCCATTTCAGCGAACTTTGTGGCCACTCTGCCGGGCAGACTGGACAAGTATTACTATTGTTCCTGATTCATGGATCATTTAAGGGCCTCCTGCTCCTACAGTCAAAATTAATTGTGCTGTCTGCTTGTACTTCTTTGATGAGACTCATCATGATTTGCCACATATTCTGGTTCACCGCACCCATCTGTCTCTTCCACTAGACTTTGCTTTCCTTAATGAGGGGCCTGGGCTGACTTTTTCTTTTTTGTGTCTTATCTTTCTTTGGGTGGGGGAGAGGATAATCTTTTCTCATGATAAACTCATTGTGGGAAAATAAAAAAAGTAAAATAAAATAAAAATTGCATGTAATCCCTGTTTTAGTCATCTCTGTATCCCAGATCCAAGAATAACCTTGCCCACAGTAGGTGTTCAATAATTCTGTTGTCAACTAAAAGGTCTAGTGATGGCAACACCTGACTCATGAGGGCTATCAGGAAGATTAAAGGAGATAACAGTTATAAATTAATTTTGTAAACTGCAAAGCACTTTATAAATCTAAAATATAATTAGTTCTAATTATAATTATGCATCCTCAACTTTATACTCATTTAAGGAAATCTTTGATGCCCTGGCTGGTGTGGCTCAATGGATTGAGCGCCAGCCTGCGAACCAAAGGGTCACCAGCTTGATTCCCAGGCAGGGCACAAGCCTGGGTTGTGGGCCAGGTCCCCAGTGAGGATCATGGGAGAGGCAACCACACACTGATGTTTCTCTCCCTCTCTTTCTCCTTCCCTTCCCTTCTCTCTAAAAATAAATAAATAAAATCTTTAAAAAGAAAATCTTTGAGAAGATGACTTCATTTTCCAAGTGAGCTGATGATCCCCTGCTTACAGGGCTTCCATTCTCCCATTCATGGATAAAAACCGGAGGGTCAGAGGGCTCTAAAGACTTACACAAAGTCACATGGGTGTGTTTGTACCTACGTCAGTCTGTCACTTCTCCTCAGAAATAAGATTTTACAGTTTGTTCTTACTTAATTTCCAAGCAACGTTGTAATGCTTTTCACATCACCAACAGCTCTTTCCCTGCTTTTTTCCCTTCCGCATTTACTTATCACACTTGTCACAAACTCTTAACGCCCCAAAAGACGTGCTGTCTTGTTACCTGGAGGTGGAAAGAACAAGAGCATTGGAATCAGACAGACGTTGGTTGGGATCCAGGCTCTGCTTCTTAGTACCTGGGCAACTTTGGGCAAAGGCCTTAATTTCCATGAGAGTTCCTCATCTGCAAGATGGGGAAAATAGTGTCCGCTCAATGAAGTTATGAGGATGAAAGATAATGTGTATGGAGCATCTAGGCCTGGCACCTAACAGTCACTCTATTAATAATAGTTGAGTATCATTGTCATTGTTACTATTATTAATCAGTTGAAACAGGTGAAGGAACAATCACAAATGTTGACTTGGAGAACTCCAGTGAAACTGGTATAGCAGGTCACTTGTGAAACAAACCTCAAAAGGTTTTTCTCCCAAGAGACCACAAAAATAAAATATGGGAGTCAGCAACTTCCACCTCTGCAGTGAGGCAATGAGGAGGATCAACAGCCTCACGCAAGTGTGAGATTTCTTTCCAGCATCAGTTCCACTGCCTACCTGTGACTCACTGAACCCAGAGACAAGGGGTAGGAATGGCCGAATTCATCATCACATCTCATGACAGAGTGTCTGTGGCCAGGACAGAGACTATTGGGGTGGGGACGGGCTAATAAAACTTCAATGAAGACTGTGAGAGACGGTCAGAAAGGAGCAATGCACAGAGGTGAAACACGTGAGCCTGAAATCATGAGTTGTGTCGATACCTTCGTAACTCAACGATCTCTTTAAAAAGAGGCCAATACTTGGGATCAACCTACAGCAGATAGAAAATCTGAGGGTAAAAAAAAACTGTAATCACCCTGGCTGGTGTGGCTCAGTGGCTTGAGGCCAGACTGCAAAGCAAAGTGGTGTTGTTTTGATTCCTAGTCAGGGCACGTGCCTGGGTTGCAGGTCTGGTCCTCAGTAGGGGGTTCAAGAGAAACAAACACACATTGATATTTCTCTCCTTCTCTTTCTCCCTCCCTTCCCCTCTTTCTAAAAATAAATAAATAAAATCTTTAAAAAAGGCTGTAATCATAACCAGAAGAAGCAGAGGGTCAGTGAGCAAGCAGGGAGCTCAAAGGTCACCTAGTCCAGTGGTTTCCTTGCGGCCACATGAGTCTTCAGAAATGCTTTGGGGACTCCACAAGTCACAAATTATTTCTTGCCAACGGGATGGCTTGCTACTTGAGGAACCTATTTAAGCTTTTAATCTGCATTTTTCCCCAGCACTAGAGATCTAAAAATTAATGTTTTATACCAGTGCCATCTTTTATAAATAGATCTCTAAAACCCAGAAAGGACAAGACCCATGGACATGGACAACGGTGTGTGGATTGACCACGGGAGTGGGGGGTGGGCTGGGTGGAAGGGGCAAAGGAGGAAATTGGGCAACTGCAATAGCATGAACAATAAAATGTTTTTTTTAAAAAAAGAAAGAAGAATGAATAAGAGAACAAAAATAAAACCCAGAGAGGGCCATTAACTTGTTCAGAAAAACACAAGGGCCGAGATGGGTCTTCTACCTATAGGTCTTGCTCCCCGCCCCGCGACAGGAATATGAGACAGACACCACCGTTCCAGTCATCCTGTGATGTCAGGTGGGGGGCTCTCCCTTCCCCAGACCTAAAGGAGGTCTTCATGGGACCCCTCCTTTATTGCCAGGAGATGAGGTCCAGAAGGGCTTTAAAATTTGGGGATTGGCAGCTTCCCTCTTCTCAAACACAACCTCCTCAGATTGCTCTTGCTTGCTTATAATTGGACAACTTCTTATCCCAGCTTCCTGATCCCTGCTGCTCTGGCCTGGTCTTTTACTGTCTGCCCTTCACCTTCTTGCCCCCGGGGCTTGGCCTGGGCCCAGACTCTGTGTAGTGAGTAAGGGGAGCTGGACTGCTGTCCCCTGTGTTATCGGCTCTCCCTGAGCCTGAATGGGCTCTACCTCCTAGCAGTGCCTGAGGGCAGCTAATCAATTCCTTCCATAAAGGTCCTCAAGTCCTTAAAGCTGAGAGAAAATGTTGAGACAATGTAATTCAATTCTCTAAGGAAACTGAGGTGCAAGAAGGCCATGTGTCTCATACACAACCACACAATTAAACCAGGAATCAAGTTCAGGCCTCTTAATCCAACACCCAGATGCAACACCGAAATCCAACACCTTTCCAATAATCATACCACTATGCGTCCTCTGAATTCAGTGTAAATCAACACCCTCGTTTGGAATGTCTATTATGTGCGTGTTAGCGAAGGGAGAGGAGGAGGATGGACACGTGAGGAAGAGGCCGAAGCCACAAACTGGAGCTGCAGGGGACACGGGATGTGAAGGGTGCATTCGTCATCCTTAAGAAGTTTATCATCCTAAAGAAACATTAAGACAAGTATATAACAGGACAAACATGAGTGCTCTCAAAACATCTCACACGCGCTGGATTAAAGCAGAGGAAGTTTAAGGTGCTGCTGGGAAAAGGCTGCAGGGAGGGAGTAAAGTTTAAAACAGGTTAAATCACTGACACCCATTGCAGTGTGCTTGTAGCTGACCCTTAGAGGCTGGAAAGTGACAAACCGCCCATGGCTTCCCTGCCTCTGAGGATGGCTAGGCGACTGCTCCCTGTTCACTGAGACACAACCAGGTTTCTTGCAGAGTAGCGCCTACCTCTGCTACCTTTCCTTCCTGCCTGGACTTCAGGTAATGCTTGGACGACAGCGGCTATACCTAAGACAGGTAGAGCAGGGAAGATGGGATGAGTCTGGTTCTTGGAAGGAATCCAGGATAAGCTGCAGTGCCTGCCCTAGACTGCCTGCCCTGAACTTCTTGTTCCAGGGAATAAATTAATCCCGATTTCGTTCAGCCAGAGGAGCATGACTTCTCTTCTATGCAGCTGAACCCAACCCTTGGCTCACAGGAAAAAGTCATAGAATTTCAACAAACAAAGGCAGAGGGCAAGGAAGGTGTAAGCAAGCCTGCCAGGATGGGGAATGCGTGGAGCACATTCTGGGCAGAGCAGGAGTGAGGACAGAGGGAGATCGGAAGAGAGGCTGAGAAAGGCCGGCGCAGGTGACAACGCCAGGAGGGCTCACACCATGCTGTGGGCTTCATTCAGAAAGAGAGAGATGTGAGCTGCTCTGTCGTTCTTGGGGAGCTGATGCTAGCTCCTTGGCACGAAGCGCTGGTGCCTCTGTGAGCGTGCCTTGGCCCCGGATGAGCAGGCGGGGCGCGGGTGAGGAGCCTTGAGCAAGAGTGGGTGGCTTATTGCACTCTCAGCTGCAGTGCCTACGTTACATTCCTGTTTGCTTAGTATTTACATGGAGCTTCAAGAACCACAGTACCGCAAACTAACTCACACACGGAAGGTACTGCTCTCACTGTGTTATTTTCCTCCCACCAGCAACTGTTGAGCTGGCAAACCACAGCTACAGCCCTCTGGCTCCTAAAGTGTGCCCTGCTTCAACTGCGGTGCATTTGAGGCCATAGCCGTCCTCCCCAAGTATGGCCAAAGGCGGAAGCAACAACGAGACAGAGATAATATACATATTTATATATTGTGTATATACTTAGACATATGTAATTATGATATAATAAATATTTCTTTTAAAATGTACATGTGTACATGTGTACATACATGATCTGAGGTCACTGACAGGAAAACAAAAGTGGAAAAGATATCCAGCCTGCGATGGCCCTGAACAAGTCTAAGAACGCCCAGGCAGCTACATGAAATATTGAACGAACTCTTCCCAGGGTGAACTTGTCTGTCTGTGTCTCATTGGTTCAGGCACTTGAGCTTCAGCGGCAGGGGCATGCACTGGAAAAGCACAGCTTCCGGGTTGCCTCCAACTAGTTTGAAGTAAAAAAATATTTTGAAATTATCACTCCCTAGACTTCAGTCTCTCCACCTACTTACCTATATACACGGGGAGGTCTGGACCAGGGAAAGGGGTCTCATGCTGCAAGCCCCCTGTGCAGCCAGCAGAGGGTCCCACTCTCTCCCTGCTGGAAAGGCCTCTGTTCTGAGTCCCTGGTTAGTTCCTTGATGCCGAGAATCCTGTTCACTCCATGGTGAGGGTCAGTGCATGTAGCAGAAACTCAATAAATCTTTACTGAGTGAATAAATGAGGTGCTCCAGCTCAATGATCATTTTTCTGCCTGGAGTCCTCTGCAGACCTGTTGGCACACCCCATGCCCAGCTGGAGGCCCAGCTGTGAACAACGGTCTCGGTGCCTGAGCCGGCGGGGGCTGGGGTGGGGGGACCATCAGATCTCAGCCTTCAAAGATAACTCTTCAGGATAGCAACATCCTAGAAATAACTTACATATACATCAAGAGAGAACTGAGTAAATAAATAAACACTGAGAATAGAATATTCTGGTACTTTAAAAAAAATACGGGAGAGCTCAGCCCGTACAGACAAGGAAAGTTCTCTGAGGTAACATTGAGTGAAAAGAGCAAAGTGTGGGCCCGTGTGTCTGATGTGTTCCTAGTTCTGTGACAGGTGTAGAAAGTTTGTGATTTCTGTCTTTTCAAGAACCTTCTAGAGGGGTACACAACAAACTGATGTACCTCTGCAGAAGGGCACTGGGGTGCAAAGTGAGAGAACTTATTTTTGGTAACCTACTCTTCAGTACTATTTGAATGTTTACCATGTGCCCGTGTTTGTTTTTCAAATAAGAGAAATTGTTTAGTGAATCTTAAACTGCTTCAAAATAAAAAGTGAAAAAGAAAAGTTCTTAAGGAAAAGAAAAACTGAAAAGGACAGGCTTCAGTACACGAGGTGGAGGATGGGAACAAAACAAGAGCGATTACAGAGAAAGACCCAGTGAAAGGCAACTGCCCTGATGGGAGAGGCTGGAACTTGAACCCAGGAAGTGGCCGTGGGAATAAGGAAGACGTTCGAGAGAGACTTGAGCGGTAGGAACTACAGGACTCGGCAGCTCATTAGTCGTGGAGGGTAGGACAGAAACTGACGTTAAGAATAAGTTTGGTGACAGGAAAGATGGAGGAGCTGTTCCCTAATACAATGTACATAAGAAATAGAGACAATACTGGGGGGATAGTGACTTCACTTTTGGACATACTGGGTTGGAGGTATCCTAGGACCTTTAGGTAGAGAGATGACCTATTACAAATGGGAGTCTAGGACTCATGATGATAAAGAACCACATTTACCTCATTGGCAGCAAAACTAAAATTCTAACAGAATAAAGACTGGCACGTGATTTTCTTTCTATGCTGAAAAGTTAACACAGCAAGCCCTACATTGCTTATCTTGAAAGAGGCCTGTTTGCAAGGTTGGCCCTTGGCTGAATTCTGGAACTTGGTGGTCATACAGTTCCCCGCACTGATATGAACATTTCCCTGGATGCTAAACCTGGCTCACTGTGCAAACAATACGGTTTATGCTGAAAACCTGTTTTCCTTTCCATCGTGTACTGCTGCCAAAGTCTGGAATTTTGGTATGTGCTGAGCAGCCCCCAATGAAAACCTTAAGCACTAAGGCTCAAATGAGCTCCCCTGGTCGGCAGTGTTTGACATGGGTGGTCGCGATCCCTTGCTGGAGAAATTAAGCGCACCCTGTGTGACTCTCTAGGAGAGGACTCTCGGAAGCTCGCTGCTGGTTTCCTAGGGACCCTGCCCCATGCAGCTTTTCCCTGTGGAAAAATAACAGAAAGAAGCCACTATAGTTGGAGCTGCCCTCCCACCGGAACTGTCTTGCAGGTCCTACTCCGCACACCTTTGGAATGTTAAAACTGGACGAAGTAACCTTCAGACTGGGCCGAGAGCAGCGCTGTATTCCAAACAACTGTTTGTTATGACTACCAAACAGAAAAATAAAGGCATTCCTTAGAATTAGCATCACTATTTTTGCTTGTCTGTATCTATAGAAATTCCTTCCTTGGCTTATTAACACCCAGGGAAATTCCTTCCTTCCAATCATGTAATCATTCCCCTTTCTCATAAACACCCGTCGCCTTCACCTCCTAATTGGAACACTATTCGGGTTTCTGCCTGAATCAGTGCTTCCGGAACACACCTTCGTTCATTCTGCTTTGTGTTCCTTCCCTGTAGTAGATCTGAGCCATGGTCTATACGCTGAGTCCTGTGAGTCTACCCAGCAAATCACCAAACCCGGGGGTGGTTATGGGGACCCCTGACACATCTGCCCTCAGGTGGAGGTGGGGTGAGAGATACACTCAAAAGTGTAAATCTGCATGGCTTCTCTGTACGAGTCACTATCTTTTCATCTCTGTCACATGAAGATATAATATTAAACCCCTGTTTGAAAAAAAGCCTATAAGCCCTGGCTGGTGTAGCTCAGTGGATTGAGCGTGGGCTGTGAACCAAAGCATCGCAGGTTCGATTCCCAGTCAGGGAACATGTGTGGGTTGTGGGCCAAACCCCTAGTGGGGACCTCATGAGAGGCCACCATACACTGATGTTTCTCTCTCTCTCCTTCTCCCTCCCTTCCCCTCTCTAAAAATAAATAAATAAAATCTTAAAAAAGAAAAAAGAAAAAAAGCCTATAGCTTCTTAGAAAAAAAGTGGGGTACAAGTAAGGTGTGCACCTGTCTTGTGGCCATGACTTAGCTCGGTAGCCTGCCTGACGCCAAGCTGCTCCTTCACGGGAGCTTTAACAAGAGGCTTGGCAATGACTGCCCGGTCTCTGAGTGCCCATTCATTCTGACGGTCTGTGACTCTGTGATTGCTCTATGTTGGAATGGTAGGGGATTCTTCTGAGACACATCCCAGCAGAGGAAACAAAGGCTCATGGTCACAAAGCTTGTAAAAGGGGGTGGAGGGTGAGTCTTCCACCCCTGGCCAGAATCCCAAGGAACCCCAATGAACATGGGATGAGTCACGAGTGAGGCACCACAGACTTTTGGTCTCTTTTATCCTCAAGCTGTCTAATTCAGGAATCTGCTCCTTCTCCCAGCCCTGGCTTCAGGGATCTCCATCATAAAGGTGTGTCTCAGGGAGAAGCTGCCGGACCAGCCATGGGTCCCTGCTCTGAAAGTTGTCAAGGTCCCAAAGTACTAAGCTATGCTTCTCTGAGAAATGGGGTTGGGGGTGAGGAGGGTGATGGCGTTTGTATACTACCTGTCATAGTTTTTGTGGCTGCCACACCTTACAAGATAGTATCATGAGTGGGGTAGAAAAATGAGACCTGACAAGCCCTTCACTGTCAATTCCCGATCATCTGAGGGACTAACCTCTGTCTCAGAGCTTTGACATTGGCCACATAGTCTATTCCTTATTAATCTTTCCCTTATTAATCTTTCCAGACCACTGACTCCTCTCAGGAAAACGTAACGCCACTAGTCTGAGAGTCTCAACTACAGATGGGAGAGCCTGTCGGGTTACAAAAGGTCAAAACGAGAGCACTGCTCATACCTAATTTCATACATGCCTGTATAAATAAGTAACTGATTTTCTTATACCATTATAAAAACCATCTAGGTCTTTGTCTTTTTTTTTTTTTTTTAAGAATCTTTGGTCTTAATTCTTTGATATAGTTATCTGAGTCTAGTCTTACCTAACTGAGTTTTCCTCTTGGCAGTTTACCAAGAAATTTCTATTTTCTTCTTAGGTACACCCAAATTATTTTTCTTTCTTTCTTTTCTTTTATTTTTTATCATTTTTATTGTTATTATATTACAGTTGCCCCAATCTTCCCCCTTTGCTCCCCTCTGCCTGGTAGCCCATTCCTTCCAGCAATCCCCCCACTTAGTTCATGTTCATGGGTTGTATATATAAGTTCTTTGGCTTCTCCATTTCCTATACTGTTCTTAACATCCCCCTG
>JAPYXV010001781.1:0-13768 GCA_028533065.1 Trachops cirrhosus | reverse complement strand
TCCCTACTAGAATTTAAGGTCCAGTGGGGCGGGGACTAGCCTGTCACTGCTGTATCCACAGTGCCAAAACAGTGCCCAACACAAAGCACATGCGCTATAAACATCTGTTGAATGAATGAATTGTTAAAGCAAAATAGTATGTTTCAGAGTCTTGAACCAAAATACTGATTGCAATGCAATTAAACTCAAGATTCATCATATTACAAAACCTTGCCTAGAAGGATGTTTTCAGTTACAAAACAACCACAGGAAGTATACTCATGAAATGTCTCTACTTCACATGATCATTTAAAGTCAGTCACTTATGGTAGATGTTATGGAAATTCATGGTCAAATGCATAATAAAATATCGTTAATGGGTTTTTTTTGACAATTTTTGTGAAGCAGTAATTTTAATAATGTTAGAAATTACAGAGGAAAAAATAAAAAATTTTTAAAAGAGCAAAAAATGTTTGCAGGCAAAAAATCAGTTTATTATTTTTAGAATATGTGTAAAAGATTTATGTTTTAGTAAGGATGTGTTTAACATGATTAGGTTTCACAGTATTTTAAAATAATGAAAAAGACTAGTCTGAAAATGGAAGTGTGACTCAGAAGGAGCCACAGAAGGTTGAACTTCCTGCACGGTCCACCCTCCCACACCTGCTGCCCGCTCCCTGGACTTCTGTTATGAGGTTACAGACAAGTGTGTTTGGACCAAGAAAAAAAATACCAGTTTAAGGCATATTTGGTTATATCTATAACTTGGCTTTTCCACAAGGGAGCTACGTAACTGGTATAGATGGCAAAGGTAATATGAACACAGTTATAAATATTGAGTTTTTTATTTAAAAAATTAATAGAGCTAATTAAACCTCTCTAAACACCACATTATCTTAGGAAGGCTGGCAAAACATTTCCTCTTACCATCTCGACAATGACGTATTTTCTTGTCTACTAGTTTTTCACATTAAACAGGCCTTTCTAGGCATGCTATTCTACTGTGACTGCAGTCCACACTATTTTCAGCACAAGAATCTAAAACCTTAGTCAAACATCACTTCACAGTGGTGGGCGGCTTTTGGCAACTGCTGTTTCTAGGCTGGGTCACTCCATGGCATGGGTTTAAAAGCCAGGGCTGCAGGAGACTGTGGAGTGGTTCTGAAAGCAAGCACCTGGTGTGGCCAGAGGACAGCAACCGCAGCTGTCTCGGAGTCCCTCCCCGCTTTGGGCTCTGCCTCGCCCTCCGTCCCAGGAACACCAAGTATCATTTAGACTCTCCAGTTGCATTTTAGTTGCTGCTACGACTAACGTGACACAATCTGTACTTTATGAACAGACATCCCTGGTCTTCCGCTTCTCACTTTTTAGCTAGAAACTCACTCTATCAACTAACAGAATAAAAGGATTCTCCCACAGATTCCATAGTGCAGAGTAAGATACCGTAGTCTATTTTTTGGAAGGTGGGAAAATTCATAGAGGGCAGTGGAATGATATTCTTCTGTTTTCTCTCTTCAATCAGTGTTTCCCCAAGTCACCTCCCTTTCTCCCTAAAAGCACTAGGAATGAAAGAAAATGATGCTGAAAGGCTCACACCACGTTCCCCTTTCCTAACTAAATAGCAGTGCTACTATACCGCATTTCCTGAAGTAACCTCCAAATTGTTACCTTCAAACTTACCAGGCTTTGATCCCTCGGGAACTGTCCCATTCCAAACCTGGTGCAAGAACTCAGGTCTGTTATCGTTCATATCAATGACATTGATGACAATGTCAATGGGGTTCTCCACTTGATTTCCATTAATATCCACTGCATGTGCCCTCAACTGTAAAGATAATTAGAACACAAAACTTTTTAGCAGACTTAACATCTCGAGTGAGCACATAAAATATACATACAATCACCATGCAATCAAAATAGTATAGATGGACTGAGAAGCAGAAAAACAAAAGTGACCCTTCCCATTGAAATTTAAGTTAGCCAAACTCCATATGGAGTAGGTACGGTAGCAAAGAACCCACAATGACCATCTGCTAGGGATTGAGCTGGGAGTTTTATGGATTTTAACTTATTTAATCCAAATAAAAAAGATTCAGGCAGAAATGACCAGCATTTGAAAGTGAAAAAAAACACCGAGCTTCAAACAGGTGAGGTAACTGGTCTATTGACAGAACCTATACTCAAAGCCAGTTCTGTTTAGCTCCCAAATCCTTTTGCTAAATCAGTACCTATGATTCAGGGCAATTAAAAATGTGATGCTGACACAGAGTAGTCATATAATTCAAGGGAACAGAAGAGAACTGAGAAGGAATTCAGTGTGTACAGGGAATTTTGACACTATGTTTTTTTATTGTAAATGGTATTCATAAACATTAAAAGATAAACATTAAAAGTACATGAATATATAAAGCAGTTGCTCCTCTCCCAAGCACAATTTTCAGTTTTGTAGGTATTCTATAAATTTTATCTTTTTTTTTTAAACAAATATGATCACTCAGCTATACTTGGCAGAATATCTTCAAAATCTTTTCATTGGCACATAGAGATCCGTTTCATTCTTTTCAGGAGCTGTGCAGTGTTCTATTGAATTGTTTCTTTTTAGTGGAAATGCTTCTACGATTTCCCTGTTAAGTGTGATGCTGGCAGCTGGTTTCTGTTGGGTATGCTTTATCAAGTTAAAGAAGCATGGACATATCCTTTCTTACTTAGAGGTTATTTAATGCACGAAGCAGTGTAAGTTTTATTACTGGCTTTTCAACACCTATAGAAATAATCCCTTACTCCCTTGACTTATTTAATACATTACATTAATAGACTCTTAATACTGAACCATCCTTATAATTCTATCATTAATTAACTCTATTTTGTCATGAATATCGCTCTTTTATGTGCAAAGAGTGAGAATCTGGAGATCAAGAATTTACCCCAAGATTGTCCAAAAACTATTTCCTGAGTCTTAGCTGCATCATCAGATAGTAAGATTTCATACAGGAATAGAAATTCATAATTTTTGTATGATCTTATTTATATTAATAAATTAGAGACTAGTCTAACTAGAGACTAGTTTAATTAGAGACTGGTCTATTCTGTGCTGCCTTTATCAAGTTTCCCTATCAATGTGATGCTGTTTTTGTGAAAGGTCTGAAAGTTTTACTTCTTTCTTTACATTTTAGAATATAAAAAGCATCAGAATTACATGCTCCTTGGCAGTTTTACTCTACCATGTATCAATATTTTAATTATGACCAAAATCTCAAAAGAATATAAAGCTTTCTACAAATATAAAAATCTAACAAATATATTAATGGGCAAAATTATAATGTAAAAACAAATTCCTATAAATATGGAATACAAATTTTAATTACTACATACAGATGATGAATCAGTGAGAATACTAACTCAGTACATGGGACAGCTATCTAGCCACAAAGGAAAAACAAAGTGGATCATATCCCACTTCCTTTTTACTGTAACAAACTCCACAGAAATTTGGGTACAAAGAGGAACCCCCACATTAAATTGGGGAGATTAGCATCTTGGAGTTGGGAAGGCTTTTATCACCTTCTCTAAATCCAGAATGCATGGTAACATTTAAAAAATGAAGTTAACTGTAAAAACTGTAAGTCATAGTAGCATAGGAATTATTAACACAAATTAAAACAAATAATAAAAGGGTAACACTATATGAAAATCATTCATTAATGTCCCTAACAGGTAAAAGGCTCTTAGTTAACAGTAAGAGCAAACAATATACAATCTAAAAGAAAATTCCACATAAGATAAGTAGAGGGAATTCACTTGGATTGGACAGTCAATTTATACATCTTAAAACATCAAGATAACTATTTTACAAAAATATTGGCAGTAAATAATGTCTGGAATTGATCATGGAATAGAGAAAATATATATCCTATATCAGGGGTGTCAAACTCATTTTTACTGGGGGCCACATCAGCCTCACGGTTGCCTTCAAAGGGCCGAAATAATTTTAGGACTGTATCAATGTAACTACTCCTTAACTGTTAAGGAGTAGAAACTGCATTTGGCCCTTCGAAAGCAACCGCGAGGCTGATATGGCCCCCAGTGAAAACGAGTTCGACACCCCTGTTTAGTGGGCAGGTGATGAAATACAATACAACCATTCAGAGAACAATTTTACTATATATATCAAAATAATATCAATTTAAACAATTTATTCCAAGGATATAATGAAAACATGTATAGACAAATGTTCATTGTTACATATACTTGCAAAATAAATTTGAAAACTGAATTACCCAAATATCCACCAATAGACAATTAAATTTATGTTACATCCATTCAACAGAATAATTTGGACCAACCAAAAATTATGATTTAAATAAATAATTTCTACTGACATGGAAAGATGTTAAATCTTATGATTGTGATGTGGCAAAAGCTGGTTTCAGAGAATGGTCCCAATTTCAAAAGAATACATTTATGAATCTGTGCATAGCAAAACGTTTTATAGTACATCACCAAAGTGTTTTTAAAAAGTTTAGTTTTATGTACTAAGATTATAAATCATTTTTACTGAATTATTAATACTGTATTATTTGGAGTTTTGTTTTTATATTACTTGAAAAGTTTCTATAGTGTGAATATATTCTTCTAAAAGACAATGGTACTTTCATCAAAAGTTTTAGTTATTCACATTGAAATTAAAGTAGTAATAATAAGTAATTTAGGTGTCTATATTGAACTCATGGAAAGATTTTGAAATCTTATTCCAGAAAAATATGAAAATGACTATAAAAAATGAAAAAAGGAACAAGCTTCTAGGAACTGATTATTTTAATATTAGGTAATCTTGCATTCTAAAAGACTCAACACAACATTATTTTTAAGTTGGAAAAGTCAGGTTCAAATATATTCAGGGTGGGACAAAAGTAGGTTTACAGGTGTGAGTATGTGAAGCAGAATTTATTCTTGTATTATTATTTATTAATTATTGTATTATTTTCCATATAAACATGTAAACTTACTTTTGCCTTACCCTGTATATATTTTAACATATAAACATGTAACTATATACATAAGTGGTTATAACTCAATAAGAAGATAGTATATAGAAAAGTAAAGAACAAAAATTAACATCACCTGGCTGGTGTAGTTCAGTGGATTGAGCGTGGGCTGCAAACCAAAGGGTTACCAGTTCGATTCCCAGTCAGGACACATGCCTGGGTTGCAGTCCAGGTCCCCAGTGGGGGCCACATGAGAGGCAATCACATACTGATATTTCTCTCCCTCTCTTTCTCCCTCCCTTCCCCCCTCTCTAAAAATAAATTTAAAAATTCTTAAAAAATTAACATCAGAAATATGACTAGTTAATAATATATCCAAGAAAAGCTCGCTTGTATTGGCTGACTCGTGAAATGGAGCATTAACAGAGTGATGAAGAAAGGGAGACCCCAGTCTCCAGAGGAGTCTCAGAGTGGTGGGCTTTCTGGAGGGAATACTGCCCACAGACAATGCAACAGAAATGTGCTCTCCACGTTTGAGGTCCCTACTGAATGGCAATAATAATACCAGCAGACAGGCAAAATGGCAAATGGCAAATATAAACATCTATCAATGAGAAACTGTTCTAAAATTATAGATTATACATTCAGTGGGGTATTACATAGCTATTAAAAACGTGATCTCTACATAATTTACAAGCAACAGTTTGTAAACTGTTTTGATCCCCTACATGTAAATTTGTTCTTATATGTTCTGAGTCTCACAACTGAAAGCCAGTCAACAAATTAAAGGCAATGCGACTTCAGGCAATCTCACTTTCTTCTTCAGTGTCATTTTTTTTACCATGAACATTCATCAATTCTATAAAAACACTACAATTATTATAATGAATTGAAAAGGCTACAAGTACATTTCACATGTTAAAACTCTCAGAAGCAAAGCTTTAAGACTGAAAAGAGAGGCAAACGTTAAACTCCGCACACACTCAGAATACTATGAATAAACACAAAGGGTATCAGCAGCTGAAGTCTTACATGAAATCGGGCTATCTGCTCACGATCCAGAGGCTTGGTCACTGACAGCTGACCTGAGATGGGGTTGATAATGAAGATACCGGTTGGAGGCTGGTCAGCTCCTGGCCCAGTCACGCTGTACCGCAGTGAGAGGTTTTTATCTCTATCGGACCTGATCTGAGGGTCAGGAAGACAATCACATTAAGTGAGAGACTAAATGAGCTCATTATCTGAGACACAGCACGCCACACCTCGTGCCCTTTTTCAGCTACAGACTTATACCGTCTCCTCCCAGAAAACCACTGAAATGCTCCCAGGCCTGTTCCTTGTCCTTGTTTCTTGGTGATAGGCTTCAGAAAGAGATGTTCCCTATCACTGGAAAGACTAGGGGCAAGGTTAACATCAGAAAGAACATGCACTAGAAGCAGTGCAAAAAGTCAAAATTAAGGAATGTCAGTTTTTAAACAGTAACGGATTCTGTCCCGGAAATTTGCAGAATATTAATCAAATAACAGGTGTTCAATTTAATGAGAAAACATCATTTACCTTTTTGCATCAGTTAGGGTAAGAAACAGTTGTTGGACTGCAGTGTGAAGTAGCCTCCCTAGGGAACTCTAAGATCATGGTGGGGCCTGGAAATCAGGTTTCTGCACTTGCAGTGTATGTACTGACATTGTTCACTGCAACCAAGACTTCCCGTATCATTTTCAGGTGGCACTTATCACCGCAAATTCCTTATTGATAACAAATCATACAAGATAAGATTGAAAAATATATTTCTATAATATCAGACATTATATCCATGGGCTCACTTCCTTGTCCTCCAAACACCACAGTTCCTAAGAAAAATAAGTTGTAGATGAGCAATCTTAGGATCAGGCAATAGAAAGGGAGGGGGAAGGAGAGTAGGGAGAAAGGGCCAGTACAGTAATACTGCTGGCTGTGAGACTGAGATATTTATTAGGTAAAACATGTAACAGGTAAATAGACTTAATCCAGTAATAGAATGTTATTATTTTTAAGTTAAAGCAGAATTATTTTTTCTCATTCTCCATTAAAGTAGAAAAATAAGAAACAACTTTCTTTGTGGTTATATTATTCATTGTTAAAGTGAATTATAATGTGCAATAGAATAGCATATATGACACAAAAATGACTTATTAAAAATACAGCTTTCGGTAAGTGTGTACTGGAATGCTAAATTAATTGTCCAGAGAAACATTTATTTTCTAATAAATGGCAGTACAATGACGTTTTCTTATTTTCCTTTTGTAATAAATAATGGGTTGCTAATTTTGCTAAACACATGGAAATATCTGCAATTTTTCCTCTGCATTTGATGGTATGCATTTAGAGTAACTAAAAAAACTGACTTTTCAGATTTGAAAGCCTATATTTTTGCACAGCCCCAGGGATTCTGTTAATGGTATCAGAGGTCATTTTTTTTTCATTTAAAAACTCTCAAATGCACTTAGTGTTGGCATTTTTAGCAATGATTGCTCCTTTATTTTTTCTTTGGCCGAAAAGCTATCTATAGAGGACAAAGACCATTGTGGAAAGTGCAGGTTTCAGACAGGGAAGTCGAGGTGGGTGTGTTCTGTGGCTACAGGTAAGGCATGGGTGTGAACGCATGTTAGAGTTAGGGCCTCTGTCTTCACAGACTGAACAAACTTTACCATCCACAGTGCAGAGGAGCTACAGGGAACTCTGCTTATAAATAATCTGAGATGATAAAATAATGAGAGGAGGCTCTTTACAACCCAAGACATTTCTCCTATACAAAAATATATTTCTTAGTACGTACATGTCGTGAACTCTACCTTGTGGGGAAAAAAATGGACAGACACCTCTAACATACACTTGACACATGCCACACAGACAGTGAAAATTGCCACGTACCCTGACAAGCTCTTGAGGAAAAGGCCCTCTGGAGTTTTCTGGCAAGTTGATGGGAGGGATAACCCAGTCTCTCTTCTGCCTTTGTAGGTGTCCATTGTGCTTAGTCAGTTGTCTCGGGAACACGATTTCTTCAATTTCTTGTGATCCCTTTCCATTAAAATACAAGAAGACATTCCTGAGTACTAGGAGAAACATTTTCTGAAGTCATATCATTCCCAGTAGATACTCAAAAGCGTAGGGATCACAGTTTATCATGAATAAGAAAACAAGTCGGGAGGCCCTTTCCTTGTCCTCCTACTAAAATAACAGAAAATATTATAAATTTTGGGTTATACTGTTCATTGAAAAACTGAATTCCAAACCATTTATTATGTGGCACAGCTGTGTAAACTATTTTCAGCTTCTATAAACCATGTTAGATAGTAGTTAATATTGAGCAAAATTTAATCAGACCTTTTTATATATTTCTCATTAGTTTAAACCACAGTTCAGGTAATGTGCTACTGTACATTAAATTTAGATCTTGATGTGCTAAAATATAATTTGAATTCCAAGAGAAGTTTAATACATACTGCTAAGGAATGTCTCAAATATTTATGACCCTATTAAATCCCACAGAATTAATGCTGTAATTATTCTAAACCTATGTCAGCCATGATGGATGCTGTAGATGACCCACTTTGCACATGGGGTATTAATCTCTGCTGGGTGTCAACATTTTCTTCTGTTTCTTCTTGTATCTGTAGACATTTTAGCCATTAGCCCTTGCTGCTTTGGTGAAAATATCCAAGCTAGTTTGCTGGAACACACTGAATTATCAACAACAAAAGCCACTTTTCACTCGATTAGTTACCAGTTTCTCACTTTATGTTACCCAAATAACATGATTCCCCTTAACAGTTAATAGTCTAACACACTACATCCCACATAATGAAAGTCTGACACTGGCATAAA
This sequence comes from Trachops cirrhosus, assembly GCA_028533065.1. NCBI lineage: Eukaryota > Metazoa > Chordata > Mammalia > Chiroptera > Phyllostomidae > Trachops > Trachops cirrhosus. Next base: position 4,940 of record JAPYXV010001781.1, on the reverse strand, counting down.
AGAAAAATGATATATTTTCCTGTGATATATTTATTCATATTTAATTACCGGTGTGTATACTGTATTTACAATTAAACACCAGAAATGAATATGTGTATTCTTATCTCTCACAATAAAATAAGTATACAAAATGCAATAGTCATAATTCATAAAACAAAAAACTTCAGGATATGCGTGTGGTGTCCCCTCATAATGGTTTCAAATTAACTCAAACAAATGGAATATTCAAATGAGTAATGTTATAATAACTTTACTGAAGAAGTTATTGTATGTTATTTAAAATTCTTAATATGATGACTTACACGAAATAAGTGCTCAATACATTTTTGTTGAATTGAGTTGAACTGTACTCTGTTGGAAATGCATCTTATTTATTTTATCTTGGCCTATAGCACCTTCTATAGAAGGAGTATATTATTCCTAAAAGTAATGAGGATAGTATAAATAATTTATACTCTCCATTTGATTATTAAGGGACAAGACAAAACCCAACACTCCTTGACGGAAATGGTTTCCTGTTACTAATGTAAATCTGGAACTTCCTATCTAATAATGAATTTGGCGAAATCTTGCAAAGGACTGTTTATTTATTCTGTGGTTATATTTAACAGCTTGTAAAGTTTCTACAACATTTCAAACAAACAACTACTTCTAATTTAAGTTATAAATCTCAAAATGTAAACAAAGCTTTCAAATACAATTTCAGATTGACTAAAGTACATTTGGTCCAAGTATCTCATAAGATTAAAAACACAACAAAATACTACTGAAGTGACTGAAGTTACTGAAAATTCAAATATTAGGCATCCTTTAATATGATGTGAAGCAAAGTATATATTTAGTGCAAACTGTACAAATCTAAATCTCAAACGTGCAGATACTCTACCTTCATTGAGTCCCCAGGTGAGGTTGGCTTGAGGCTCAGTCTCACTGCTACTTGCCACTTTTCCTGAGTCTCTTTGTCTTGGGCGTACACCAGGAACTTCGCGTGCTCAGAGGAGAGGGGGAAGCTTCGCACGGCGTACACCATGCCATCTTCATCTACCTTGAAATCTGCTGGCTCGCTGCTTGCATACTGTACTTTTCTTTTTCCATTGCAGTTGCTAAACTTCACTGTAAAAGATCATAAACACAGAAGTCTAATTCTACTCCAAAAGCAGAAACAACTAATATCTAAATCTACAGCCTGCTTAGGTTAAAGGATAAAATGTAGTAACATGAAAAACAAAAATTTTATTTTTACATCATTAAAGGAATTTTCATAGTAGACAACATCCGATTGTGGTTCTGAGATGTGGTCCCCAGCATCTTCTTGTTCCAAAGTCTTCCCCGTTCCTACCCCTCCCCTGGGTCCTAGGCCCGCAGACACATCTACTGTTTCGCCTGTGCCTCTCACAAATGCTGCCCACCACCCCTACCAAAATCCTGCTCATCCTCAGACCCCGGCTCTGAGGGCAGAACAAATCCCTGCTCTCTGTCTGCAGGTAGCAATCTGAGTTCTACTACCAGTCTGATAGCCATGCCTGCCGCTCACCTGCAGTGGTGCTCCTGAGCAAGTTTTCTTAGCTCTCTCCTATGCCCTGCATGTTTACTGAAATAGTCTTACTACGTAAGTTTTGAATCAATGATTAAAGGAGCACAGCAATAGCATTTATTAATGTTGACTACGCACTATGCTCTAGAATTACAAAACCTATGGCAATTAAAAATAATTTGCAATTTCTAGTCTTCATGGTGCTTACAGCGGCACTGTGAAATATTAACAATTTTATACATTTTCAAACAAGTAAAAATAAAGGTATATATCAAAATAAATTGTAACTGAAAATATCTATGTCTTAAGAGTAGCAAAATCAATCATCTATGTGTCATCAGATAAGTTATATCACATACTTATGAATGTGGAACTAGAAATATTTAAGCCAAAATAAAATTACAAAATAATAAAAGTATTCTTTAGAGATTATTTCCTTTGAAATCTTTTGCCATTCTCTTTGAAGAAAAATCCTACATGAATAGTGTAAAGGAATTTTTTTCTGTAAACATGTGATGTTGTGTCTGGACGGCAATTCCACAGCATACACTTTGGAGTGCATTAATAGTTACACATTGCAAAGCGGAGTCCTATACACCTTTTGCCTGTTAAGAATCCAAGCAAATGTATTAATATTCCCACCCCACATACGAATTCATACAGATCTTTTGTTTTCATTAATAGAGATTCACCGAGACGTATGAGACCACAGACAAATAACGGGCACGTTTATCTCCCTCACTAACCACAGAACCCTTCACAACAGTAATAAAATACTTTACTGGATATAGTGTTTTCACACAATTCCATATATATCAGTTTTTATCTTTCAAACATTTAAAAATAAAAACACAAAAAAAGGTTGTATCTCATACTAAATTGTATCTTACACTAAAATATGTATTAAACCAACATATTTGTCTTTGGAATAGAAGTATCCCAAAAGATGCTCAATTACCCCATCTTATATGACATGTGATTTAAAAGTGAAAAGGGGGAATCCTTTCTATAGAACAATGCCATCTACTGCTTATCTTTTATTAAGGACAACAAAATGAAAAGAAAAATTGTTTGGGGAAAAAAACCCCACTGAGAAATCAAAATAAAACTTCTATTGTCTTTTTGTATAAAAAGTACCTTTTATATCATAAAAGGTATTTACAAAACTTAAGAACATATAATGTGGATGAGAAATACTACATTCCCTTCTGCATTTTATGTTCACTTTTACCACGCTAGCATCAGTCCTCACCAGTTCACACCTGGATTACTGGGTCTGCCTCCTAGGCAGTCTTCTCCCTGCTCCGGTCATTGCCCACCCACTCCCACACCAAAGCTCTGCGGTAATTTTCTCCTGCCTGCTTAAAATCTGAATTATTGTAAGTAAACTCTCTTACCTAATATACATGCTCTCTTAATTCTTGTTAACTCGGTCTCTTTGGTTTAACTTACATCATATTCTAACACATATTCTGCTCAGTTGGACAGATTTCTTGGTCATTTCCCACCTCCCTGTGGTCCATACCCCACATGCATCACCCCTTCTGGATGCTCCCCACCCCAATTCTCCACGCCACGGCTCCAGAGCCAGGCCACTGCACAGGGAGAGTCAACTGGGATGTCCTGATTCAGAAGCCTATGCCTTCATCTGGGAAGGTTCTACATGTTTTATTTTAATTTTTGTTTTTACATTTCTTGTCCATAGAAACACATGTTAGCACTTTATTTTTATTATGACTGTAATAAATAATGTCTACCTATTAATGGCTTCACATGACTAGGTCTCTCTGTAAGCAGACTGTACACCCACGTTGGCTTCCTGATGGTGAGTCTTGGTTGGTTCTTTTGTTTCCTATGACACCCAGCAGTGACAGGTACAGTAAAAACGTTCAATAAATACCCAGGGGCCAATTGTATAGATTCATATCTTACATCTTAAAAAAAAACTGGAAAACAGAGGGGAAACTTAGAAGTATGCCCAGCCTGCTATGGCAACACACAGCAACCAAACAACGACAACATGCCAGGGACTTGACGTACGCTGGCTTTGTATTGGGTTGCTGGTAGTGAAAGAAAAGAAACTAGTACTTGTTGGATGCCAAGCACTGAACAAGATACTTAAGAGGAGGCTACCTACTTTAACCTCGACAATAACCTCCTGAATGGGGTACGGTTACTTCCATTCTACAGAACAGGAGAAAGCTCAGAGAATGTCTATGACCTGGCTGTCTGACTTCTGGTGTTATTTCCCTTACAAAACATAAGGGAGTCTAAACTCATGACTCTTAAGTTAGTGAGACCTAAACTTTAAAAAAAAAACAATAAAAATAAAGTAATTTATTTTTAAATTAGGCTTGATAATTTAGAGAATTTTAGATGAAAAAGAGGCTTGATAAATGCTTGTGAAGAGAACAATGCCATGTTAGATCTCTGAATGTACCAAAGTAAATAGCACCTTCAAAAGGAATTCTTAAATTGGAGACACCTTAAATACCCTACAGAGGCAAGCAGGTGGAGCCCCTGGGTTAACATGAACCGTCTGCCAGCAGAAGAGGACAGTTTACTCTCGCTGTTACTGTGACTGACTATTCTATTACTTTGGTACTCAACTACTTATTTGGACTCAGGTGTCAGAATGAAGCCTGAGGGAGAAAAAGGAGGAGGCCTTTGAAAAACTGCATTAGCAAAGAAGAAAAATAGGTGCCTTTTCCTACAAAGGGTCATTCATTACAAATCCCAGGAATGAGAAGTGGTTGACCTCCAAGAGTCCAACACTGGAGAGAACACTTTGGCAGAAACCGCATAAAGGTCATTTACTTAAAGTCAATTAGTTTTTCTATCGCCCTTGTGCGACCTAACCTATAACCAGTATGAATTAGCTTAATACGTATGCTGTTAAATTGCTGTGGGTTTTTAAAACAAATGCTAATTCTCATTTGCTCTAATGTGAAAATAAAATAGGCAACATTTTTGGCATTATTCAGGTTTGCTTTATATTATATAATCTCTCTTGTACACATAAGCAGTGGAAACACCACCATAAATGAAAACAGTCCACTGCCAACTGACAAAGTCTTGCTCGGTGAAATGTCAGTTCTAACTTCATCCTGTGATTGTGAACTACTGCATGCACCGTGCTCTGGCTCACAGGGACAGGCCTAATCAATGACATCCATGTTTTGGTGCTTTCGAGTCACACCAATTAAAATACTTGCTCACTTCAGTGTGCGTTATGGACAGAACTGTATTCCCCAAAATTCGTATTTTGAAGTACTAACTCCCAGTACCTCAGAATATGACTGTAATTGAGATATATTCTTCAAAGTGATAATTAAAGTTAAATGAGTTCACATGGGTGGGGCTTTATCCAAAATGGCTGGTGTCCTCATAAGAAGAGGAAATGTGG
>JAPYXV010001780.1:0-13768 GCA_028533065.1 Trachops cirrhosus | reverse complement strand
GGCCGGGACAGCAGCAGTGTCCTGAGTTGTGAAACAAGGCGGGGAGGTCTGAGCAGTGAACAGGCAGTTTCAACACTGTCGGGCTCAGAGCTGCACGGGGCAAGGACCACATCGGTTGGACTCTCCACTCCCACGGTCTGGGACCGTGCCTGGTCAGTGAACACATTAAATGGAGGTGCTCGATATTTCTGGAGGGCAGCTTGGAATATGCAACCAACTTCAAATGTCTACACCATTTGACTAACGATGGACAATCTCTGAGTTAGCCTGCTTATTAATGTAGCTCAGTGTTCAATGAGAAGGAGCAAATGAGGGCCCTCATACTTCCTCATTACCTAGAGTAGAGTCTCAGGTGTGCTACCAAGAAAATAGGCACATGGATAAAATACCTAAAATTTTAATATTGAATTACATTTTTTAAATGCAAATGTACTATTTACATAGTAGAATACAGCTATCTTCTCTGATGCCTCTTGTGTTTGCTTGATCTCAAAGGAAAGGAAGGAAGTGACCAGTAAGAGCTGTACCTCTTCTGGATACTGACGGATCCACTTCTACACCTTTTTCAGCAGGGGTGCCACCATTCAGGAAGAGCTCGTAAGTCCTAAAAAGAGTGGTAGGCTATGACGGACTCTTTGAAACACTGGAGTCGCAAGTCAATTATTTTTTAGTACAGCCATGCTCATATTTTATTTCTCTCACTGATCACGGAGAATGAAAGTTAATCCTTCTGTGGGGCATCATCTCAGTAAATAAAGTCTCTTTCTTTCTTAACTATTAACAGTAGAAATACATCTTTCCACATTAACATGAAAAAGATTATTGATGTCATTAAAGTATTTTGCCTCCAATGACTTATTTAAAATGATTTTTTAAACATTTTAAATCATCATTTGAATTAAAGCCATTATGATTTTATATTATTTTTAAAATATAAAAGTTACATGTAGCCGTGGCTGGTGTGGCTCAGTGAATGGAGTGCTGGCCTGAAAGCCAAAAGGTTGCCAGTTTGATTCCCAGGCACATGCCTGAGTTTCAGGCCTTGTTCCCAGTTGGGGGACTGCAAGAGGCAACCAATCAATGTATCTCTTGCACATTGATGTTTCTCTCCCTCTCCTTCTGTCTCCCTTCCCCTCTCTCTAAAAGTGAATAAATAAAATATTTTATTTATTTACTTACTTACTTACTTATTTATTTATTTATTTATTTTTAGAGAGAGGGGAAAAGAGAGAGAAAGAGAGGGAGAGAAACATCAGTGTGTGGTTGCCTCTCCTGTGCCCCCTACTGGGGATGTGGCCCACAACCCAGGCATGTGCCCTGACTGGGACTTGAATCAGTGACCCTTTGGTTCATAGGTCAGCACTCAATCCACTGAGCCACACCAGCCAGGGTTGAATAAATAAAATCTTTTTAAAAAAAGTTACATGTAGATTGTTGTAAAAAGTTTGAACGGCATAGAAATAATAAGTAAAAAATGAAAGCTACCTCTCTCCCATCCCCTCTAGTTTGGTAGCCCCTGGCCCTGTCTTTTCTTATGCAAATGCAAACAGATACATACAGCAGTTAATCTCAAACTGAACACTGTCTTTTCAAGTTAACAGAAGGTAAAAGGCCTCTTTAACCCCACTGCTCCAGCTCCCTACTTCTTGCTCCTCGGGGGCAGCGTCCGGGACCCATTCACACAAACCCACCACGTACGCGCAGTTTTTCATGAACTGAAGTGGAGTCACAGTGTACATACTATTCCACTACTCACTTTTTTCATATAATAATATACACTGGAAATGTTTCTGTACCAACACACAGGCCTCTACCTCATTTAAGAAAATATCTGTGATTTCACTTTAGAAAAGATTGAGTAGACATACCTTTCCCTCCAACTAAGTACAACTGAAACTCTGAACATTATTAAAACCCCAAACCCCAAAATCATAATTAGGTTGGGCTTCTACACCTTCTTGGGGGGTAGGGAATAGGGGTGATAAAGTGCCCCACCCCCTTATGCTGGATGACATCGGACGACTGGTGGAGTCAGGAATTCCACCTCTGTCCTGTGGTAAGGGTGTCCTGTCCACCCTGTGGCTTCAGTGGAGGTGGAGGAGGAAGCATTACCTGAATTAAACCTTTGGGGTTAGAAACTATGACAACCCCCCCTTCTAATACTGGAGGAAACTACAGCTTGGAGACTTAATTACAAAGACACAGGGGAACTAGAGCCCTGAATTTTATGCAAATCTGGGTCTTCATCATCCTCCTCCTGACTGCCTGGCTGCATCTCTGTGTGAATTTCCTGTTTATATCCTGGACTTGGATTTCTGTGTGTATGCCCACTTTAAAATTTAAACTGTCTTCTCAATTTTTGAGGGCTCTTTTTATATTAGGGATAGTAATCTCCTGTTATGTATACACAGGGTATGGCAAAAGTAGGTTTACAGTTGTTCATACAGAAAACAATACAGTAATAAATAATACAAGAATAAATTCTGTTTCACACACTCATACTGTAAACTAATTTGCCCCACCCTCCACTGAAAATATTCGCTACCAGTTTGCCTTCGGTCCTAAGTTTGAAGCCTGCCTGCCGAGGCTGCCATGCCAGTCACACTGTGCCACCTGCGGGAGGGAGGCAGAGCCACATGGGACCACGGGACCGGGACCCCAACTTCGCCTTCCCTCCTTGGAGGGAACTGGGTTCTATGTCGGCACTGTGAAAATTGCTAATTCCAGAGGAAATTACTGAAGAACATTCTCAGCAGACAACGGGGACAAACATCCTTTACCATCCCTTTGCCATGTGCCACTTCTTCCTAGTGTGAGACTGTGCGTGCTGTTTTCACACACTGCCTAAAGGAACATTAAAACAGCATTAAATCCCTCTCCCCACAAGTCAGTGAAATGTTAATAGATACGTTCTACAAACCTGAGGTATCTAGATTCTAAAAAATGAATTTCTGCAAAATTACTCATTTGGAAGGGATATATAGCCAACTTACTTTGCTGGAATAGGAATTCCACTGGCATCAAAAAGTTTAAGAAACACCCAGCCACAACTTAATTCTCCTCTTTCGCCGGTTGACTAGGAAATAAAAAAAAGCAGATGAAACAATGTCTGAAGCAGTCAAATTTATAACCACATACCAGGTCCTTTTAAAGGAAAAACTTAGTATTCACTTTAGACTAAAAGCTCTTCACAAGAAAATGAAGTGAGGCACAGCAGAGTCCCTGTACCTGCAGACCACCTGGCGATGTGCAAATCCTGTCAAGTTAAATTATTCTTGAAAAGCCCTAGACCTGATTGACGATGTGGCAGCTGTTGCTCGAGTCTCTTGAGTGATGTGTGTGATAGAACGCGCTCAGATCACATCAACACCACATGAGGCCACGAAGCCTTGTTTCCCTGACAGATAAACGAGCAAGTCAAATCATTCAATGGTCTTTCTGCTCAGAACTTTGCCCACTGTCAACTGTCAGAGGCCACTGGGGCTCACACAGGGGACACATCCTCTCCTATCCTACCCACACAACAGATACAGAGAATCTGCTTTAGAGAAATGCAAGGATGGTGTAATACCATCAGTGTAAGAACAGTGGGCCCTCTGGGTTACCACAAGAGCCAGTGCACATGGAACACTTTTCAAGCTATTAGACTACAGAGGCGGATAATTAATATTACAGACCCACACTCACTGGCTCAACAGTTTATATGGTGTTAAGTTAATCCAAGTTTCTGGAGTTCCCTTTAAAAATCACCACTCTGCCAGACCCCTTAATTTGAACCCACATTCACAAGGATAAATGACCCATTATGACAGAAACCACTGTGGTGGAATGTCACCAAAACTTTTCTACCACTTCCTGCAAACTCCCATCCTTTCGATATTTTCATTCTTTTCAAAGCACTGGAGTTCACTCACACTATAAATACACTTTTATTTATTTTTATTTTTTCCTGCTCAATATTTCCCCTTTTATCTACTACTATGAGAACATTAATTTTTTTCAAGGATGGAAGGGCAATATGCCCAGCTAAAAAATACTTCCTTTCCAGATATTTTTTTCAGCTAGAGATGGCCATATGTCCCAGCCAGCTATTGAGATACAGATGAAAACTTCTGAGTGGGGCCTCAGGAAAATCTTTTTAATGGGAATACATTGGTTTGTTTTATTTTTTTTTACCTTCTAAGCTGTTAGTCATGTTTAGGATTATGGGTAATTGCTGCTGAATTGTGGCATACTTCATCTCGGTATAAATTATCTATTATCTGGCAGATAACCTCTAGAACTTGAGTTATGGCTTTGTTTCCACTGTTTGTTTCAGTAAATATTGAGGCTGTTTTGCTTCTTTGAAAGGGTTCTTCCTTTGGTCACAAATCATTAGACAGTAATAAGCCTTCCTGGTGCTGCTCAGTAATGACATTACTTTTTTTCCCTTTTACGTTCTCACACACCACACCTGGCAATCACCAATCTGTTATCTGTATCTATGAGATCGCTTTTTGTTATTTTTAGATTCCACATATAAGTAAGTTCATATGGTATTTGCCTTTCTCTGTGTTATTTCACTTAGCATAATGCCCTCAAGGATAATCTATGTTTTTGCAAATATCAAGATTTAATTCTTCTTTACGGCTGAATAACATTCCATTATATACAGGGTCTGACACAAATAATGCCCCTTTTTTATTTCAAAATCTTTTATTACAAAATCATAAGCATGAAATTCTGTAATATAACAATATCCCACTCAAACACACCATATGACGTTTTAGGTGAAATGTTCAAGTTAAAACTATAAATTATTACACCCATATTACTACCCTACCAACCACACTCAGGCAGGTGTTACTTCTGCCAGACCCTGTATGTACCACATCTTCTTTATCCAGCCATCTATTGATAAACACTTAAGTTGTTTCCATATCTTGACTATTGTAAATAATGCTGCAATAAACATAGGGATACATTCATCTTTTTGAATTAGTGTTTTGGATTTCTTCGGATTAAATACCCAGAAGTTAAACTGCTGGGTCATATGGTAATTCAATTTTTAATTTTTTGAGGACCTTCCATATTGTTTTCCACAGAGGCTGCTCCAATTTACAATCCCACCAACGACAACTACATGAGGGTTCCCTTTTCTCCACATCCTCACCAGCACTTCTTACTTTTTATCTTTTTTATAACAGCCACTCTAACAGTGTGAGGTGACAGTTTGTGGTTCTGATTTGCATTTCCCCAGTGATTAGTGATGATGAACATCTTCTATATTTAATATTAATATTAAATATTATTTACTTTAATATTAAATGCTACTGCATAAGCAGCACATTTATAAAATTTAAATCACTACCATTCCCATTCCTCAAGGACTAAAATTCTATTACACACAAAAATATCAATTATTTTACTTGTAAATACAGGCTTTAAAAAACTTTTTTAACTGATATAATACATTAGAAAGCTTTTTCTTTCAACTGACATACATTGCGAATATAAGAAATTCCAAGTTCAAATAATATTCCAAGATCTGGAGATGAAGAATTGGACCTGATAAAACAATCACCATCAAGCAAGCATGGCAAGGTGCCAGTAACCTGAAACAATAAGAAAACCAATGTTACCAATAAAAATTAAAACTGGGAGGGAGGTTTCGGCTCCATTCACCTGTATGTGGCTTATGCTTTTGCACCACCGTAAAGGTCTTTTAAAGGAAACAAAACACAGATGCACTAGACTTATCTACACCAATGATTCGAAATTTAAAACTAACTTTGTTTTAAAGGGAAATACTTCTAACTTCACTTACCCTCTCCTTAGAGAGGTTAAGTAAAACAAGTACTATGCCTAGGTCTCTAGAGGTGTGACAAAAATCATCTGCATATATAAGACCTTTATACTAACCACAGTTCTTTGTAAACAGAACTAACATTAAAGACTTCACACACACACTTCGGTCACCTTTCCTGAGGCATGCCCAGTAAATTCTCCTTTCCCTTACCTTTTGCTCATTCTATTCCCTCTCCCAGAACAACCACATCCCTCTTTCCTGTCTATAAAATCCCACCCATCCTTTAAGGTCTCGTTTCTCTTTTACAAAACCTTCCTGCACCTACAATTAAGTTCACCCCCTCTGTGCTTCCACAGCACTTGGGATCCCATAACTGTTACATGTTGCCATTGAGACAGTTATCAGCAGCACCTACCCCACGGGGTACCCCAAGGATTGCATGAGATAATGCACATGGTTACAGCTCCATAAATAAAGGCACTGTTACTATATGTGTGTAGGTTTCTTCTCTAGTACCATTTAAGTTCCCACAAAACCTAGAAAGAATGCCTCGCACCTAACAACAGATGCTTAACTTCATTCAACAAAGTAATATATACTTATTATTTATCCTTCCAAAAAGTTCAACTTCATGGTTGAAAAAAAATTAGAAAATTCTACCCTAACACTTCACACACACAGATGTCATATCAGAATGGTGAAGTGTTGTGCCAAAATATAAGCAGTAGGATAACGGGATTTCAGGAGCTGTGTACTAGGCATGTGTGGACACACAGCCCCCAAGCATGGTGGCCACGCCTCCTCTACACCCGGTGCCCTCTCACTGAACCTCTGTCTTGTTTTATGATCCCTTGATCTGTTTTTTATTTTTAGTCTTTACCCTAGGATATGTTTATTGATTTTAGAGAGGGGGTACAGAGAGAGAAAAACACGGATGTGAGAAACATCGATCAGCTGTCTCCTGTACATGTCACATCTGGAGATCAAACCCACAACCGAGGTATGTGCCCTAACAATGGATCAAACCCACAACATTCTTGGTGAGCGGGACGATGCCCCAACCAACTGAGCCAACCAGACAGGGCTTGGTTTACAATCTTTTGACACCATGAGAAGTTAATAACCATTCTTAGGTGCAGTGACACACAGGAACTAGTGTGGCAGGGGAGTAAATACTAAAGCAATGATAACCTGGAGGAAGAAAAAATAAAGTAAAATAAACTACAGACAACTAATCAAAAGAACATAGACATTATAGAAATAAAACATGACAACAATGCAACAGATGATCCTAAACATGGTTATATTTACATGTACATATATTTACAGAGAAAGAAAGGAAAAGGAGGCCTGACAGCTGTCTGCTGGGAGCTGGGTTGGCCCCACAGTGAGGCCAGGGCTTCTTCTACTGAATGTAAACCATTTCACAGAACACCAGCATCAGAAAAGACTACTCTATGACGAGGATGGAGCAAGACAGAGACAGGTCTACTTCATAACCCTGTGTGAGCACAGATAAAACAGACACACACAGAAAACAAACCACAAAAATGATCAAATATGCCACTCTCCCAGCTAACTTCAATGACTGCTATTCCTTTACCAGAGTTTTAAGCTCACTTGTTTCTTCTGCATCCCAGATAAACTTACTAAGATATCAAATTATAGAATTGCTCCACTTTCTGAGAGCACACAATTCAAAGCTTCACTAGACACTTAAAATTCTAACACAGCCCTGGCTGGTGTGGCTCAGTGGATTGAGCATCAGCCTGCCAACCAAAGGGCCACAGGTTCGATTCCCAGTCAGGGCACATGCTTGGGTTGCAGGCCAGGTCCCCAGTAGGGGGTGTGCGAGAGGCAACCACACACTGATATCTCTCTCCCTTTCTTTCGCCCTCTCTTCCCTTCTCTCTAAAAATAAGTAAATAGCCCCTGGCTCATGTGGCTCAGTGGATTGAGTGCTGGCCTGCGAACCAGGGGGTCACTGGTTCCATCCTTGGTCCGGGGCATGTGCCTGGGTTATGGGCCAGGTCCCCGGTCAGGGGCGCACGGGAGGCAATTGCATGTTGATGTTTCTCTCCCTCTATTTCTCCCTCCCTTTCTCTCTCTAAAAATAAATAAATAAAATCCTGTTTAAAAATCTTAACACAAGGTCTAATCCCATAACGAGCCCTTCCTAACATCTCTTTCCTGATTCCCCATGTTGAATAGTCTCTCTTACTGCAAGAAGCACCAACAAACACAACTTAAACTACAAAAAAAAAAAAAGAACATAAGACATCTTTGTCTTCACCGGTCCCTATGTGTTGACTCAGTGGTCTGGAGCCACCCAGCCTCACTCAGGGCCTGTCTGTCCCAGTCTGGACCATCTCTAGGTACCACATCCCAGTCTCCTAGGTGTTGCCCTTGATTTTATCTGCAGAAAGCACAGCACTCATTAACAAACACAGTGGGAGACTTCACTTTTTAAAAACGTTTCCTAAATGTTATCTTGTTTTCATTTTTCATCAGAGGACATTTTTTAGAAAGGAACCCTGAAATCCGCTGAATGAGATGATTCATAGAAATTATAACTTTGTTGATTCAGAAATTTAAGTAATTTTTCCCAAAATTTCAAAGAACATTAAATAACCTAATAATTCAAAGTGACTACATACCGTATTTTTTGGACTATACGACACACACTTTTTCCCCCCAAATTTGGGAGGAATAATGGTTGTTAATACTGCTGTTGAGTTCTGTTTACATTTATATAGGTGAAATATTATGTTATTTATGTTATTAAATATTTTACCACACTTTTTGCTTCAAAATTTTTTTCCTATTTTCCATCTCTAAAACCTAGGTGCGTCTTATGGTCTGAAAAATATGGTATATTCTGTGCTAATTATACCTATGTCATTTCATAAATACTCTTTGACAACCTCACCTTAGAAATTAATTAATAACACTTAACAGGGAAAAGAAATTCATGTTTCATTCCATTCACTCGGCAGATGACTCACCTGGGGAGAAAAAGTCCATGTTTTGGGCTTTTTAGGTTGCCATGTGGCTCTGACTGTATGAATGTTGCTTAGAACCTGAAATGAGAGTTTGCCATTTGAAAGCATGTAGAAAGTTCTCTGAAACATCACCACTTCCACACCCTGAACACTTACCAGTGGCTGTGCTGTGTGGAGCAGGGGCAGAGGGGATCTTTCAGCTCTTACTTTGTGAGATTCTGCCATTTCTTTTAACATCAAGTGCATACATAACTTTTTCAATGATTAACAAAAAAAAGTCTTAAAGCACTTGTTTATAAAACAAAACAGGAACTAATAAAATAAATTCAGACTCTAATCTTTGTACTTATAACAAATTGTATTACATGAAATAATTAATATCTGAGCTAGGTTTACCAGAAAAGTAGGTGAAATTTCAGGTATCAATGGCCTTTTAAGAAACATGACCTGTAACAGCATTTCACATGTAGTGTATCACCTTGCTCCTAACACGGCCAGGAGCGAATAACTCTCAGGGTGAATAACTCTCACACACATTTCTGTTTTCTTCAAGATCTCTAGGCCCATAAATTATACTCTTCCTGCAATTTATCTCACAAAATGCTACTGCACAAGTTAATCCCACAATATACATAAAACAATGAAACACAAAAGGAGTCAAAACTATAAAGAAGAGTTCAAATTCTGTAAAGTTATGGCCAAAATTGACACCTTCAAAGGAACAGGTGGCAATTTTTATTTTCAGTAAAAATATTTTAGTATAGCACTTCTAAAACTAAGTGTTAAAACTAATTAGAAATCATCCCAAACATGTCATCTTACATCAAATTTAATTCACGCTCTCTAAATCCCTAGTGGTAGGCAGTTGGGAGTGACTTACGGGCAGCCGAGTGGTTTTTCTACATCACAAAGTCCCCATTTCCTTCAACACCTAATATATATGAATTTATCTAAACTATCCCACAAATAACATATATTTTCAAACTAGACTCCTGGAATACAAACTCCTTCTGATTATTACCTAGTTTTCAATGTGAGACTGCATTTTATTTGCTATAATGTCCCAGAAGAAGGGAGAGTTTGAAGCTGAAAAGTATCAAAGAAAATAATGGCTGAAAAACCCCCAAATCTGTCAAAACATACAAACTACAGATTTAAGAAGATGAATAAAGCCCAAACAAGATAAACCCAAGAAATTTATGCCATGGTTTCTTTATCACAAACTTCTGAAAACTAACCACAAATATCTCAAAAGCAGCAAGAGAGAAACACCAGCTCAATTAACCAATGAGGGAACAATTCTAATGACAGTGGATTCTTGTCAAAAATCACAGAAACCAGAAGAAAATGACACTATATTTGTCAAGTGCCAAAGAAAAGAATCGCCAACCCAGAATTCCATCTCTATTGAAAACATCCTTCAGAAATGAGGAGTAAACAGAAACATTCTCAGATAAAGAAAAACTAAGAGAGTCAGCAGCCAGAAGGCCTACCCAAAAAGATGGTTAAAGGAAGTTCTCTAAGCAGGAAAGACTCGATAAAAGAAGGAATCTTTTTGTTTATTAGGAAGGAACGAAGAACAACAGAAAGAGTAAAAATAAGAGTACAACAGATTTTCTCTTGAGGTTTCTAAGTTATGCTTGATCATTGAAGCAAAAATTATAAAAACTGTGTGATGTGGTTCTCAATGCATGGAAGGGAAGTGGTTACAGTGACATTAGAAAGGAGACAGATCAACAACAATTAAAGGGAGGTGAGGGTTCTATTCATGATTCACACTGGAATGGAGACCCTAGGAGACTGTGATGAGTTACTCGTGTACAGCTAACACCTGGAGCAACCACTAAAATGCTGCACAGAGAGATCTGCTCCACAGCACTACAGATAATTCAGAAGAGACTGAGAAAATATTTCCAAGAAACATGCATCAAGGCAGGAAAAAGACACAGATGAATGAAAAAGAGAGGAGTTAAAGAGAGAAAATCCCAGCAGACTAACAGTTGCAGACTCCTCTATAGAGTCTGCCTTCTTTTAGATACTTTTTGGTGACTTCAGATAGTTGCCTTTTGTATATCGCCCAGAATTTACAGTTGTCACCACTGAGTGAGTTGTTCTGAGAGAAGATTACTCAGCCATTGTTAGAAGCAAGCAGTGTCTTGTTAGTTTCACAAAAATGCTTTTTATTTGTATAACTAGGCTTAGATTTACTAAAGAAGCACTCTTTTAAGTCAATAGCATCAGCATTTGTTCTAACTTCTCAATCTGGAAAGTTGACATAAATTAATTTCATAAATTCTATTATTTTTGTGTAAAATAACTTCTGTTATTCTGAATAAAATTCCAATCTTCATTTTAGGTCCTCATAAATGAGAACAGGGAAAGGTATAGTGAAAAGTACAGAACCACACCCAAGGACAAGAAGGCAGTTACATCTTTCCTTGGTCACTGATGACATCTACTGGCTCATTTACAGCAGCGGTAAGGACTGTGCACAGTGTGGAAATGAGTCAGGGTCCCAGTAACACAAGTTCATTTATTTACCCCCAGTTCAGGTGAAAGAAAGGACGGCACTTTTCTCATGCCACCAGTTAGAAGTATACTCAGGGTAAGCAAGCGAAACCCACAAACTCCTCCAGACCTGATCTGCTTTCAGTGTTGCCAACCTGACTGAATGTCACCACCACAGAGACCCCACTCTCCCTAGCCTGCCATACCCGATCCATCACCAAATACTGTTGGTTTTACCTCTCTCATCTCTACCTCCACTTCCCTAGAGTCACCATCATCATCTCTCACACACCTACCATGCTCACTCAATAAATCACACTCACTCAGTAAATCACACTCATGCTGACTCTAGGTGTGTACCAGATGAAGAAAATGAGAGCAAGGTCAAGAACTTTGCTCAGCATTCCACACTTAGCAGTCAGTGGAGACAAGGTTAATCCCAGGCAGGCTGGCTCTGATTTTGTTTTCCTGAAGGTGACACTTGCTGCCCATTCACCACCACATCATGCCAGAGCCCCCAAATGGTCTTCTTATGTCCCTTCTGCCCCTCAAATCCAGCTCAAGAGGAGCCAGACATCTTCCCAAAATATAAATCTAAATCATGTCACTTCTCCTAGTAATTCTCCTGTTTTAGCATAAAGACAAAACTCCTACCCCACAGCCTACAATGTCCTACATGATACTCTTTCCTGCCATCTCCCATTTCACCCCATTCTGCACTTCCCCTCACTCTCTCCACTCAGCCACGGTGGCCACCCGCTTCCCAAGTCCTTTCCCACTGCAGCCTTCACCTGTGCTGCTCCTTCGGCAAGGCGCACACTTCCCTTTCATTGTGCCTTGTTAAGGCCTGTTCACCCCTCAGATCTCAACTCAAGCATCACCTCCTCAGGAGAGAGTCCGGCCATTCATTTGGGAATTGTCTCAATGCTATCAGCACAGCTTCAGCCAACTCACAGACTATATGCTACATTTCATGTTTTGCTCAGCTCAAAATCTTTTCCAATTTCCCTTAAAATTTCCTTTTAAACCTTTGATTATTTAGAAATCTGTTCTTCCATTTCCAAGTATTTAAGAATTTTTCCAGTTATCTTTCTGTTCCTGATTTCTAATTTAATTCTATAGGATCAAAGACCACACATTGCATGACTTGAATCTTTTTAATTGTTCAGAATCATCTCTCTTGCTGAATGTCCCATATGCACTTAAGAGTCATGTAGTTTACTATTTTGGGGGGCAATGTTGTACAAGTGTAAGAGCCAGTTCGTTGATGGTGTTATTTAGTACTTTCATGTGCTTACTAAATTTCTGTCTGACTGTTGCATAGATTACTGAGAGAGAAGAGTTAAAGTTTCCAACTATAACTGTATCTCTGCCTATTTCTCCTTTCAATTCTATCAATATTTACTTCACGTATTTTGAGGCTCTTGATGTTAGGTGAAGATACATTTAGGACCGTAACATGTTCTTGGTGAACTGTCTCTTTTATCATGCAGTGTACATCTTCACTCCTTGTAATTGTCCTTGTTCTAAAGTCTACTTTGTCTGATACTAATATATTTTGAGTGGTACATCTTTTACCACCCTTCTACTTTTAGCCTGCCTATATTATCATATTTAAGGTAGGTTTCTTGTACATAGCCTATGGCTGGATCTCTCACTGTGGTTTTACTCGTGTTTCCCTGATGAACATTATATGTTGAATATCTCTTTGGTTTATCACATATTTGGTAAACCTCTTGGTCTATCACATATTTTCTTTTTTTTTTAAGTGATTTTGCCCTTTCATTTTTAATTATATTTTATTGATTATACTTTCACAGTTGTCCTGAATTTTCCCGCTTTGCCCCCTCACCTGCACCCCCCCACTCCCTCCAGTAACACTTGTTCATGTCCAGGGGTCATGAGTATAAGTTCTTTGGCTACTTCCTTTCCTATATTATACTTAACATTCCCATGCCTATCCTGTAATTACCTTTTGTACTTCTTAATTCCCTTGCCTCTCACCCATTCTCTCAGATCCACCCTCCCATCTCTTTATCTTTAAACTTTGGCACTTTAATTATGATGTGTCTTGGGGTGGGCCTCTTTGCATCCATCTTGTTTGGTACTCTCTGTGTTTCCTGGACTTGCATGTCTATTTCCTGCATCAAATTAAGGACGTTTTCTTTCATTATTTTTTTCAAATAGATTGCCAATTTCTTTTTTTTTTAATTTTTTTATTTTAGTTTATTCAGTACAGTTTCTGTCCTTTATTCCCATTCCAGCCCACCTACCCATTCCTCCCCTCCTCCCTCCCCTTTCCTACCCCCCTAGTTTTGTCCATGTGTCCTCTATATTTGTTCCTGTAAACCCTTCCCTTCTCCCCTGAAATTCCCTCCCCTCTCCCCTCTGGTCACTGACAACTTGTCCTCTATTTCAGTGTCTTTTGTTATATTTTACTTGGTTCTTTGTTTTGTTGTTTAGGTTCCTG